>CATKVR010000008.1:112500-115000 GCA_949820135.1 Sylvilagus floridanus | reverse complement strand
CCCTAGCCCTAACCCTAACCCTAACCCTAGCCATAGCCCTAGCCCTAGCCATAACCCTAAACCTAACCCTTACCCTAACCCTAGCCCTAACCCTAACCCTAGCCCTAACCCTAGCCCTAGCCCTAGCCCTACCCTAGCCCTAGCCCTAGCCCTAAACCTAACCCTAAACCTAGCCCTAAACCTAACCCTAACAATAGCGCTAGCCCTAGCCCTAGCCCTAGCCCTAGCACTAGCCCTAACCCTAACCCTAAACATAGTCCTAGCCCTAACCCTAAACCTAACCCTATCCCTAACACTAACCGTAACCCTAACCCTAACCCTAATCCTAGCCCTAGCACTAGCCCTAACCCTAACCCTAACCCTATCCCTAACCCTAGCCCTAGCCCTAGCCCTAGCCCTAACCCTAGCACTAGCCCTAGCCCTAGCCCTAACCCTAACCCTAGCCCTAGCCCAAGCCCTAGGCCTAGCCGTAGCCCTAGCCCTAACACTAACCCTATGCCTAACCCTAACCCTAGCCCTAGCCCTAACCCTAACCCTACCCCTAGCCCTAGCCCTAGCCCTAATGCTAACCCTAACCCTAACCCCAGCCCTGGCCCTAGCCCTAGCCCCAACCCTAACCCTAACCCTAACCCTAACCCTAGCCCTAACCCTAACCATAGCCCTAGCCCTAACCCTAACCCTAACCCTAACCCTAGCTCAGGCCTAGCCCTAGCCCTACCCCTAGCCCTAAACCTAACCCTAGCCCTAACCCTAACGCTAGCCCTTGCCCTAGCCCTAGCCCTAGCCCTAGCCCTAGCCCTAGCCCTAGCCCTAACCCTAACCCTTGCCCTAACCCTTGCTCTAAACCTAACACTAGCCCTAGCCCTTGCCCTAGCCCTAGCCCAAGCCATAACCCTAACCCTAACCTTATCTCTAACACTAACCCTAGCCCTAGCCCTAGCCCTGGCACTAAATCTAACCCACGCCCTAGCCCTAGCCCTATCCCTAGCCCTACCCCTACCCCTAACCCTAACCCTAGCCCTTGCCCTAGCCGTAGCCTTATCCCTAACCCTAATCCTAGCCCTAGCCCTAGCCCTAACCCTAACCCTAACCCTAACCCTATTCCTAACCCTAGCCCTAGCCCTAACCCTAGACCTAGCCCTAACCCTTGCACTAGCCCTAGCCCTAGCCCTAACCCTAACCATAGCTCTAGCCCTAACCCTAACCCTAACCCTAACCCTAGCTCAGGCCTAGCCCTAGCCCTACCCCTAGCCCTAAACCTAACACTAGCCCTAACCCTAACTATAACCCTAATGCTTCCCCTTGCCCTAGCCCTAGCCCTAGCCCTAGCCCTAACCCCTAACCCTAACCCTAACCCTAACCCTAACCTTAAACCTAACCCTAAACCTAGCCCTAACCCTAGCCTTAGCCCTAACCCTAACCCTAACCTTATCTCTAACACTAACCCTAGCCCTAGCCCTAGCCCTAGCACTAACCCTAACCCTCGCCCTAGCCCTAGCCCTAGCCCTAGCCCTAGCCCTAACCCTAGCACTAGCCCTAACCCTAACCCTAACCCTAGCCCTAGCCCAAGGCCTAGGCCTAGCCCTAGCCCTAGCCCTAACACTAACCCTAAGCCTAACCCTAACCCTAGCGCTAGCCCTAACCCTAACCCTATCCCTAGCTCTAGCCCTAGCCCTAACGCTAACCCTAACCCTAACCCTAACCCTAGCCCTAGCCCTAGCCCTACCCCAACCCTAACCCTAACCCTAACCCTAAACCTAGCCCTAACCCTTACCATAGCCCTAGCCCTAACCCTAACCCTAACCCTAACCCTAGCTCAGGCCTAGCCCTAGCCCTACCCCTAGCCCTAAACCTAAACCTAGCCCTAACCCTAACCCTAACCCTAACGCTAGCCCTTGCCCTAGCCCTAGCCCTAGCCCTAGCCCTAACCCTAACCCTAGCCCTATCCCTAACCCTAAACCTAACGCTAGACCTTGCCCTAGCCCTTGCCCTAGCCCTAGCCCTAGCCCTAGCCCTAACCCTAACCTTAAACCTAACACTATACCTGGCCCTAGCCCTAGCCCTAGCCCTAGCCCTAACGCTAACCCTAACCCTAGCCCTTGCCCTAGCTCTAGCCTTAGCCCTAACCCTAACCCAAACCCTTGCCCTAACCCGAACCCTAACCCTAATCCTAGCCCTAGCCCTAGCCCTAGCCCTAGCACTAACCCTAACCCTCGCTCTAGCCCTAGCCCTAGCCCTAGCCCTACCCCTAACCCTAACCCTAGCCCTAGCCCTAGCCTTTGCCGTAGCCCTAACCATAACCCTAAACCTAACCCTAGCCCTAGCCCTAACCCTAACCCTAACCCTAACCCTAAATGTAACCCTAACGCTAGCCCGAACCCTAACCCTAAACCTAGCCCTAGCCCTACCCCTAATCCTAACCCTAGCCCTAGCCCTAGCCCTAACCCTAGCCCTAAACCTAACCCTAGCCATAGCCCTAGCCCTAGCCCTAGCCCTAGCC
>CATKVR010000008.1:80000-97500 GCA_949820135.1 Sylvilagus floridanus | reverse complement strand
ACCCTAGCCCTAGCCCTAACCCTAACCCTACCTCTAGCCCTAGCCCTAGCCCTAACGCTAACCCTAACCCTAACCCTAGCCCTAGCCCTAGCCCTAGCCCCAACCCTAACCCTAACCCTAACCCTAGCCCTAACCCTAACCATAGCCCTAGCCCTAACCCTAACCCTAGCTATGGCCTAGACCTAGCCCTACCCCTTGCCCTAAACCTAACCCTAGCCCTAACCCTAACCCTAACCCTAACGCTAGCCCTTGCCCTAGCCCTTGCCCTAGCCCTAGCCCTAGCCCTAACCCTAACTCTAACCTTAAACCTAACCCGAACCCTAACCCTAACCCTCGCCCTAGCCCTAGCCCTAGCCCTAGCCCTAGCCCTAGCCCTAGCCCTAACCCTAACCCTAACCCTAGCCCTAGCCCTAGCCTTAGCCGTAGCCCTAACCGTAACCCTAGCCCTAGCCCTAACCCTAGCCCTAACCCTAACCCTAACCCTAGCCCTAGCCCTAGGGCTAAACCTAGCCCTAGCCCTAACCCTAATCCTAACCCTAACCCTAACCCTGGTCCAAGCCCTAGCCCTAACCCTGACCCTAACCGCAGCCCTAGCCCTATCCCTACCCCTAGCACTAGCGCTAACACTAACCCTAACCCTAAACCTAACCCTAGCCCTAACCATAATTCTAACACTAGCCTAGCCCTAACCCGAGCCCTAACCCTAGACCTAGTCTTAGCCCTAGACCTAGCCCTACCCCTAACACTAACCCTAGCCCTAGCCCTAGCCCTAGACCTAACCCTAACCCTAACCCTAGCTCTGGCCCTAGCCCTAGCCCTAGCCCTAGCCCTAAACCTAACCCTAAACCTAGGCCTAACGCTAAACCTTGCCCTAGCTCTAAACCTAACCCTAACCCTAAACCTAACCCTAGCCCTAGCCATGGCCCTAGCCCTAACCCTAACCCTAACCCTAACCCTAACCCTAGCCCTAACCTTAAACCTAACCCTAACCCTAGCGCTAGCCCTAGCCCTAGCCCTAGTCCTAGCCCTAAACCTAACCCTAACCCTAACCCTAACGCTAAACTTAGCCCTAGCCCTAACCCTAGCCCTAGCCCGAACCCTAACCCTAACCCTTGCCCTAACCATAACCCTAGCCCTAGCCCTTGCCCTAGCCCTAGCCCTAGACCTAACCCTAACCCTAACCTTATCTCTAACACTAACCCTAGCCCTAGCCCTAGCACTAGTCCTAGCCCTACCCCTAACCCTATTCCTAACCCTAGCCCTGCCCTAGCCGTACCCCTATCCCTACCCCTAATCCTAGCCCTAGCCCTGGCCCTAGCCCTAACCCTAACCCTAACCCTAACCCTAACCCTAGCCCTAACCTTAAACCTAACCCTAACCCTAGCGCTAGCCCTAGCCCTAGCCCTAGTCCTAGCCCTAAACCTAACCCTAACCCTAACCCTAACTCTAAACTTAGCCCTAGCCCTAACCCTAGCCCTAGCCCGAACCCTAACCCTAACCCTATCCGTAACCCAAGCCCTAGCCCTAGCCCTAGCCCTAGCCCTAACCCTAGCACTAGCCCTAGCCCTAACCCTAACCCTAGCCCTAGCCCAACCCTAGCCCTAGCCCTAGCCCTATCCCTACCCCTAGCACTATCACTAACACTAACCCTAACCCTAAACCTAACCCTAGCCCTAACCCTAACACTAACACTAGCCTAGCCCTAACCCTAGCCCTAACCCTAGCCCTAGCCCTAGCCCTAGCCCTAGCCCTAAACCTAACCCTAAACCTAGGCCTAACGCTAAACCTAGCCCTAGCTCTAAACCTAACCCTAACCCTAAACCTAGCCCTAGCCCTAGCCCTGGCCCTAGCCCTAACCCTAACCCTAACCCTAACACTAACACTAGCCCTAACCTTAAACCTAACCCTAACCCTAGCCCTAGACCTAGCCCTAGCCCTAGTCCTAGCCCTAAACCTAACCCTAACCCTAACCCTAACGCTAACGCTAACCTTAGCCCTAGCCCTAACCCTAGCCCTAGCCCTAACCCTAACCCTAACCCTATCCCTAACCCTAAAGCTAACCCTAACCCTAGCCCTAGCCCTAACCCTAGCCCTATACCTAGCCCTAGCCCTAGCCTTACCCCTAGCCCTACCCCTAATCCTAACCCTAGCCCTAGCCCTAGCCCTAACACTAAACCTAACCCTATACTTAGCCCTAACCTTAGCCCTAACCCTAACCCTAACCCTAACCCTAGCCCTAGCCCTAGCCCTAGCCCTAGCCCTAGCCCTAACCCTAACCCTTGCCCTAACCATAACCCTAGCCCTAGCCCTTGCCCTAGCCCTAGCCCTAGACCTAACCCTATCCCTAACCTTATCTCTAACACTAACCCTAGCCCTAGCCCTAGCCCTAGTCCTAGCCCTACCCCTAACCCTATTCCTAACCCTAGCCCTTGCCCTAGCCGTACCCCTATCCCTACCCCTAATCCTAGCCCTAGCCCTAGCCCTAGCCCTAACCCTAACCCTAACCCTATCCGTAACCAAGCCCTAGCCCTAGCCCAAGCCCTAGCCCTAACCCTAGCACTAGCCCTAGCCCTAACCCTAACCCTAGCCCTAGCCCAAGCCCTAGGCCTAGCCCTAGCCCTAGCCCTAACACTAACCCTAAGCCTATCCCTAGCCCTAGCCCTAGCCCTAGCACTAACCGTAACACTAACCCTAGCCTAACACTAACCCTAGCCCTAGCCCTAGCCCTAACCCTAGCCCTAGCCCGAACCATAACCCTAACCCTATCCGTAACCCAAGCCCTAGCCCTAGCCCTAGCCCTAGCCCTAACCCTAGCACTAGCCCTAGCCCTAACCCTAACCCTAGCCCTAGCCCAACCCTAGCCCTAGCCCTAGCCCTATCCCTACCCCTAGCACTATCACTAACACTAACCCTAACCCTAAACCTAACCCTAGCCCTAACCCTAACACTAACACTAGCCTAGCCCTAACCCTAGCCCTAACCCTAGCCCTAGCCCTAGCCCTAGCCCTAGCCCTAAACCTAACCCTAAACCTAGGCCTAACGCTAAACCTAGCCCTAGCTCTAAACCTAACCCTAACCCTAAACCTAGCCCTAGCCCTAGCCCTGGCCCTAGCCCTAACCCTAACCCTAACCCTAACACTAACACTAGCCCTAACCTTAAACCTAACCCTAACCCTAGCCCTAGACCTAGCCCTAGCCCTAGTCCTAGCCCTAAACCTAACCCTAACCCTAACCCTAACGCTAACGCTAACCTTAGCCCTAGCCCTAACCCTAGCCCTAGCCCTAACCCTAACCCTAACCCTGGCCCTAACCCTAAAGCTAACCCTAACCCTAGCCCTAGCCCTAACCCTAGCCCTATACCTAGCCCTAGCCCTAGCCTTACCCCTAGCCCTACCCCTAATCCTAACCCTAGCCCTAGCCCTAGCCCTAACACTAAACCTAACCCTATACTTAGCCCTAGCCTTAGCCCTAACCCTAACCCTAACCCTAACCCTAGCCCTAGCCCTAGCCCTAGCCCTAGCCCTAGCCCTAACCCTAACCCTTGCCCTAACCATAACCCTAGCCCTAGCCCTTGCCCAAGCCCTAGCCCTAGACCTAACCCTATCCCTAACCTTATCTCTAACACTAACCCTAGCCCTAGCCCTAGCCCTAGTCCTAGCCCTACCCCTAACCCTATTCCTAACCCTAGCCCTTGCCCTAGCCGTACCCCTATCCCTACCCCTAATCCTAGCCCTAGCCCTAGCCCTAGCCCTAACCCTAACCCTAACCCTATCCGTAACCAAGCCCTAGCCCTAGCCCAAGCCCTAGCCCTAACCCTAGCACTAGCCCTAGCCCTAACCCTAACCCTAGCCCTAGCCCAAGCCCTAGGCCTAGCCCTAGCCCTAGCCCTAACACTAACCCTAAGCCTATCCCTAGCCCTAGCCATAGCCCTAGCACTAACCGTAACACTAACCCTAGCCTAACACTAACCCTAGCCCTAGCCCTAACCCTAACCCTACCCCTAGCCTTAGCCCTAGCCCTAACGCTAACCCTAACCCTAACCCTAGCCCTAGCCCTAGCCCTAGCCCTAGCCCTAACACTAAACCTAACCCTAACCGTAACTGTATCCCTAATCCTAACCCTAGCCCTAGCCCTAACCCTAAACGAAACCCTAACCCTAACGCTAGCCCTTGCCCTAGCCCTTGCCCTAGCCCTAGATCTAGCCCTAGCCCTAGCCCTAACCCTAACCTTAAACCTAACCGAATACCTAGCACTAGCCCTAGCCCTAGCCCTACCCCTAACCCTATCCCTAGCCCTAGCCATAGCCCTAGCGCTAGCCCTAGCCCTACCCCTAACCCTAACCCTAGCCCTAGCCCTAGCCTTAGCAGTAGCCCTAACCGTAACCCTAGCCCTAGCCCTAGCCCTAGCCCTAACCCTAACCGAACCCTATCCCTAGCCCTAGGCCTAGACCTAGCCCTAGCCCTAACCCTAATCCTAACCCTAACCCTAACCCTGGTCCAAGCCCTAGCCCTAACCCTAACCCTAACCCTAGCCATAGCCCTAGCCCTACCCCTAGCACTAGCACTAACACTAACCCTAACCCTAAACCTAACCCTAGCCCTAACCCTAACACTAACACTAGCCTAGCCCTAAACCTAGCCCTAACCCTAGCCCTAGCCTTAGCCCTAGCCCTAGACCTACCCCTAACACTAACCCTAGCCCTAGCCCTAGCCCTAGCCCTAACCCTAACCCTAACCCTAGCTCTAGCCCTAGCCCTAGCCCTAGCCCTAGCCCTAAACCTAACCCTAAACCTAGGCCTAACGCTAAACCTAGCCCTAGCTCTAACCCTAACACTAACCCTAAACCTAGCCCTAGCCCTAGCCCTGGCCCTAGCCCTAACCCTAACCCTAACACTAACCCTAGCCCTAACCTTAAACCTAACCCTAACCCTAGTCCTAGCCCTAGCCCTAGCCCTAGTCCTAGCCCTAAACCTAACCCTAACCCTAACCCTAACGCTAACCTTAGCCCTAGCCCTAACCCTAGCCCTAGCCCGAACCCTAACCCTAACCCTGGCCCTAACCCTAAAGCTAACCCTAACCCTAGCCCTAGCCCTAACCCTAGCCCTATACCTAGCCCTAGCCCTAGCCTTAGCCCTAGCCCTACCCCTAATCCTAACCCTAGCCCTAGCCCTAACACTAAACCTAACCCTATACCTAGCCCTAGACCTAGCCCTAGCCCTAACCCTAAACTTAACCCTAGCCCTAGCCCTAGCCCTAGCCCTAGCCCTAACCGTAACCCTTGACCTAACCCTTGCCCTAACCCTAACCCTAACCCTAACCCTAGCCCTAGCCCTTGCCCTAGCCCTAGCCCTAGCCCTAACCCTAACCCTAACCTTATCTCCAAAACTAACACTAGCCCTAGCCCTAGCCCTAGCCCTAGCCCTAGCACTAACCCTAACCCTCGCCCTAGCCCTAGCCCTAGCCCTAGCCCTACCCCTAACCCTATCCCTAACCCTAGGCCTTGCCCTAGCCGTAGCCCTATCCCTAACCCTAATTCTAGCCCTAGCCCTAGCCCTAGCCCTAACCCTAACCCTAACCCGATCCGTAACCCAAGCCCTATCCCTAGCCCTAGCCCTAGCCCTAACCCTAGCACTAGCCCTAGCACTAACCCTAAACCTAGCCCTAGCCCAAGCCCTAGGTTAGCCCTAGCCCTAGCCCTAACACTAGCCCTAACCATAACCCTAGCCCTAGCCCTAGCCCTAGCCCTAACCCTAACCGAACCCTATCCCTAGCCCTAGGCCTAGACCTAGCCCTAGCCCTAACCCTAATCCTAACCCTAACCCTAACCTTGGTCCAAGCCCTAGCCCTAACCCTAACCCTAACCCTAGCCATAGCCCTAGCCCTACCCCTAGCACTAGCACTAACACTAACCCTAACCCTAAACCTAACCCTAGCCCTAACCCTAACACTAACACTAGCCTAGCCCTAAACCTAGCCCTAACCCTAGCCCTAGCCTTAGCCCTAGCCCTAGACCTACCCCTAACACTAACCCTAGCCCTAGCCCTAGCCCTAGCCCTAACCCTAACCCTAACCCTAACCCTAGCTCTAGCCCTAGCCCTAGCCCTAGCCCTAGCCCTAAACCTAACCCTAAACCTAGGCCTAACGCTAAACCTAGCCCTAGCTCTAACCCTAACACTAACCCTAAACCTAGCCCTAGCCCTAGCCCTGGCCCTAGCCCTAACCCTAACCCTAACACTAACCCTAGACCTAACCTTAAACCTAACCCTAACCCTAGTCCTAGCCCTAGCCCTAGCCCTAGTCCTAGCCCTAAACCTAACCCTAACCCTAACCCTAACGCTAACCTTAGCCCTAGCCCTAACCCTAGCCCTAGCCCGAACCCTAACCCTAACCCTGGCCCTAACCCTAAAGCTAACCCTAACCCTAGCCCTAGCCCTAACCCTAGCCCTATACCTAGCCCTAGCCCTAGCCTTAGCCCTAGCCCTACCCCTAATCCTAACCCTAGCCCTAGCCCTAGCCCTAACACTAAACCTAACCCTATACCTAGCCCTAGACCTAGCCCTAGCCCTAACCCTAAACTTAACCCTAGCCCTAGCCCTAGCCCTAGCCCTAGCCCTAGCCCTAACCGTAACCCTTGACCTAACCCTTGCCCTAACCCTAACCCTAACCCTAACCCTAACCCTAGCCCTAGCCCTTGCCCTAGCCCTAGCCCTAGCCCTAACCCTAACCCTAACCTTATCTCCAAAACTAACACTAGCCCTAGCCCTAGCCCTTGCCCTAGCCCTAGCCCTAGCCCTAACCCTAACCCTAACCTTATCTCCAAAACTAACACTAGCCCTACCCCTAACCCTATCCCTAACCCTAGGCCTTGCCCTAGCCGTAGCCCTATCCCTAACCCTAATTCTAGCCCTAGCCCTAGCCCTAGCCCTAACCCTAACCCGATCCGTAACCCAAGCCCTATCCCTAGCCCTAGCCCTAGCCCTAACCCTAGCACTAGCCCTAGCCCTAACCCTAAACCTAGCCCTAGCCCAAGCCCTAGGTTAGCACTAGCCCTAGCCCTAACACTAACCCTAACCCTAACCCTAACCCTAACGCTAGCCCTTGCCCTAGCCCTTGCCCTAGCCCTAGCCCTAGCCCTAACCCTAACCTTAAACCTAACCCTATACCTAGCCCTAGCCCTAGCCCTAGCCCTAACTAACCCTAACCCTAGCCCTAGCCCTAGCCCTAGCCCTAGCCCTAGCCCTAGCCCTAGCCCTAACCCTAACCCTAACCCTTGCCCTAACCCGAACCCTAACCCTAACCCTCGCCCTAGCCCTAGCCCTAGCCCTAGCCCTACCCCTAACCCTAACCCTAGCCCTAGCCCTAGCCTTAGCCGTAGCCCTAACCGTAACCCTAGCCCTAGCCCTAGCCCTAGCCCTAACCCTAACCCTAACCCTATCCCTAGCCCTAGGCCTAGACCTAGCCCTAGCCCTAACCCTAATCCTAACCCTAACCCTAACCCTGGTCCAAGCCCTAGCCCTAACCTTAACCCTAACCCCAGCCCTAGCCCTATCCCTACCCCTAGCACTAGCACTAACACTAACCCTAATCCTAAACCTAACCCTAGCCCTAACCCTAACACTAACACTAGCCTAGCCCTAACCCTAGCCCTAACCCTAGCCCTAGCCTTAGCCCTAGCCCTAGCCCTACCCCTAACACTAACTCTAGCCCTAGCCCTAGCCCTAGCCCTAACCCTAACCCTAACCCTAACCCTAGCTCTAGCCCTAGCCCTAGCCCTAGCCCTAAACCTAACCCTAAACCTAGGCCTAACGCTAAACCTAGCCCTAGCTCTAAACCTAACCCTAACCCTAAACCTAGCCCTAGCCCTAGCCCTGGCCCTAGCCCTAACCCTAACCCTAACCCTAACCCTAACCCTAGCCCTAACCTTAAACCTAACCCTAACCCTAGCCCTAGCCCTAGCCCTAGCCCTAGTCCTAGTCGTAAACCTAACCCTAACCCTAACCCTAACGCTAACCTTAGCCCTAGCCCTAACCCTAGCCCTAGCCCTAACCCTAACCCTAACCCTGGCCCTAACCCTAAAGCTAACCCTAACCCTAGCCCTAGCCCTAACCCTAGCCCTATACCTAGCCCTAGCCCTAGCCTTAGCCCTAGCCCTACCCCTAATCCTAACCCTAGCCCTAGCCCTAACACTAAACCTAACCCTATACCTAGCCCTAGCCATAACCCTAGCCCTAACCCTAACCCTAAACCTAGCCCTAGCCCTAGCCCTAGCCCTAGCCCTAACCCTAACCCTAACCCTTGCCCTAACCATAACCCTAGCCCTAGCCCATGCCCTAGCCCTAGCCCTAGCCCTAACCCTAACCCTAACCTTATCTCTAACACTAACCCTAGCCCTAGCCCTAGCCCGAGCCCTAGCATTAACCCTAACCCTCGCACTAGCCCTAGCCCTAGCCCTAGCCCTACCCCTAACCCTATCCCTAACCCTACCCCTTGCCCTAGCCGTAGCCCTATCCCTAACCCTAATCCTAGCCCTAGCCCTAGCCCTAGCCCTAACCATAACCCTAACCCTATCCGTAATCCAAGCCCTAGCCCTAGCCCTAGCCCTAGCCCTAACCCTAGCACTAACCCTAGCCCTAACCCTATCCCTAGCCCTAGCCCAAGCCCTAGGCCTAGCTTTAGCCCTAGCCCTAACACTAACCCTAAGCCTAACCCTAGCCCTAGCCCTAGCCCTAGCCCTAACCCTAACACTAACCCTAAGCCTAACACTAACCCTAGCCCTAGCCCTAACCCTAACCCTACCCCTAGCCCTAGCCCTAGACCTAACGCTAACCCTAACCCTAACCCTAGCCCTAGCCCTAGCCCTAGCCCTAGCCCTAACGCTAACCCTAAGCCTAACACTAACCCTAACCCTAACCCTAGCCCTAACCCTAACCATAGCCCTAGCCCTAACCCTAACCCTAACCCTAACCCTAGCTCAGGCCAGGACCTAGCCCTACCCCTAGCCCTAAACCTAACCCTAGCCCTAACCCTAACCCTAACCCTAACGCTAGCCCTTGCCCTAGCCCTTGCCCTAGCCCTAGCCCTATCCCTAGCACTAACCCTAACCTTAAACCTAACCGTATACCTAGCCCTAGCCCTAGCCCTAGCCCTACCCCTAACCCTAACACTAGCCCTAGCCCTAGCACTAGCCCTAGCCCTAGCCCTAGCCCTAGCCCTAACCCTAACCGAACCCTATCCCTAGCCCTAGGCCTAGACCTAGCCCTAGCCCTAAACCTAATCCTAACCCTAACCCTAACCCTGGTCCAAGCCCTAGCCCTAACCCTAACCCTAACCCCAGCCCTAGCCCTATCCCTACCCCTAGCACTAGCACTAACACTAACTCTAATCCTAAACCTAACCCTAGCCCTAACCCTAACACTAACACTAGCCTATCCCTAACCCTAGCCCTAACCCTAGCCCTAGCCTTAGCCCTAGCCCTAGCCCTACCCCTAACACTAACTCTAGCCCTAGCCCTAGCCCTAGCCCTAACCCTAACCCTAACCCTAACCCTAGCTCTAGCCCTAGCCCTAGCCCTAGCCCTAAACCTAACCCTAAACCTAGGCCTAACGCTAAACCTAGCCCTAGCTCTAAACCTAACCCTAACCCTAAACCTAGCCCTAGCCCTAGCCCTGGCCCTAGCCCTAACCCTAACCCTAACCCTAACCCTAGCCCTAACCTTAAACCTAACCCTAACCCTAGACCTAGCCCTAGCCCTAGCCCTAGTCCTAGTCGTAAACCTAACCCTAACCCTAACCCTAACGCTAACCTTAGCCCTAGCCCTAACCCTAGCCCTAGCCCTAACCCTAACCCTAACCCTGGCCCTAACCCTAAAGCTAACCCTAACCCTAGCCCTAGCCCTAACCCTAGCCCTATACCTAGCCCTAGCCCTAGCCTTAGCCCTAGCCCTACCCCTAATCCTAACCCTAGCCCTAGCCCTAACACTAAACCTAACCCTATACCTAGCCCTAGCCATAACCCTAGCCCTAACCCTAACCCTAAACCTAGCCCTAGCCCTAGCCCTAGCCCTAGCCCTAACCCTAACCCTAACCCTTGCCCTAACCATAACCCTAGCCCTAGCCCTTGCCCTAGCCCTAGCCCTAGCCCTAACCCTAACCCTAACCTTATCTCTAACACTAACCCTAGCCCTAGCCCTAGCCCTAGCCCTAGCATTAAACCTAACCCTCGCACTAGCCCTAGCCCTAGCCCTAGCCCTACCCCTAACCCTATCCCTAACCCTAGCCCTTGCCCTAGCCGTAGCCCTATCCCTAACCCTAATCCTAGCCCTAGCCCTAGCCCTAGCCCTAACCCTAACCCTAACCCTATCCGTAATCCAAGCCCTAGCCCTAGCCCTAGCCCTAGCCCTAACCCTAGCATTAGCCCTAGCCCTAACCCTATCCCTAGCCCTAGCCCAAGCCCTAGGCCTAGCTTTAGCCCTAGCCCTAACACTAACCCTAAGCCTAACCCTAGCCCTAGCCCTAGCCCTAGCCCTAACCCTAACACTAACCCTAAGCCTAACACTAACCCTAGCCCTAGCCCTAACCCTAACCCTACCCCTAGCCCTAGCCCTAGCCCTAACGCTAACCCTAACCCTAACCCTAGCCCTAGCCCTAGCCCTAGCCCTAGTCCTAGCCCTAACACTAACCCTAAGCCTAACACTAACCCTAACCCTAACCCTAGCCCTAACCCTAACCATAGCCCTAGCCCTAACCCTAACCCTAACCCTAACCCTAGCTCAGGCCTAGACCTAGCCCTACCCCTAGCCCTAAACCTAACCCTAGCCCTAACCCTAACCTAACCCTAACGCTAGCCCTTGCCCTAGCCCTTGCCCTAGCCCTAGCCCTAGCCCTAGCACTAACCCTAACCTTAAACCTAACCGTATACCTAGCCCTTGCCCTAGCCCTAGCCCTACCCCTAACCCTAACACTAGCACTAGCCCTAGCACTAGCCCTAGCCCTAGCCCTAGCACTACCCCTAACCCTAACCCTAGCCCTAGCCCTAGCCCTAGCCCTAACCCTAACCGAACCCTATCCCTAGCCCTAGGCCTAGACCTAGACCTAGCCCTAAACCTAATCCTAACCCTAACCCTAACCCTGGTCCAAGCCCTAGCCCTAACCCTAACCCTAACCCCAGCCCTAGCCCTATCCCTACCCCTAGCACTAGCACTAACACTAACTCTAATCCTAAACCTAACCCTAGCCCTAACCCTAACACTAACACTAGCCTAGCCCTAACCCTAGCCCTAACCCTAGCCCTAGCCTTAGCCCTAGCCCTAGCCCTACCCCTAACACTAACTCTAGCCCTAGCCCTAGCCCTAGCCCTAACCCTAACCCTAACCCTAACCCTAGCTCTAGCCCTAGCCCTAGCCCTAGCCCTAGCCGTAAACCTAACCCTAAACCTAGGCCTAACGCTAAACCTAGCCCTAGCTCTAAACCTAACCCTAACCCTAAACTTAGCCCTAGCCCTAGCCCTGGCCCTAGCCCTAACCCTAACCCTAACCCTAACCCTACCCCTAACCTTAAACCTAACCCTAACCCTAGCCCTAGCCCTAGCCCTAGCCCTAGTCCTAGTCCTAAACCTAACCCTAACCCTAACCCTAACGCTAACCTTAGCCCTAGCCCTAACCCTAGCCCTAGCCCTAACCCTAACCCTAACCGTGGCCCTAACCCTAAAGCTAACCCTAACCCTAGCCCTAGCCCTAACCCTAGCCCTATACCTGGCCCTAGCCCTAGCCTTAGCCCTAGCCCTACCCCTAATCCTAACCCTAGCCCTAGCCCTAGCCCTAACACTAAACCTAACCCTATACCTAGCCCTAGCCATAACCCTAGCCCTAACCCTAACCCTAAACCTAGCCCTAGCCCTAGCCCTAGCACTAGCCCTAACCCTAACCCTAACCCTTGCCCTAACCATAAACCTAGCCCT
Organism: Sylvilagus floridanus; assembly: GCA_949820135.1. Classification (NCBI taxonomy): domain Eukaryota; kingdom Metazoa; phylum Chordata; class Mammalia; order Lagomorpha; family Leporidae; genus Sylvilagus; species Sylvilagus floridanus. The sequence continues at coordinate 85,546 of CATKVR010000008.1, read as the reverse complement.
AGCCCTTGCCCTAGCCCTAGCCCTATTCCTAACCCTAACCCTAACCTTATCTCAAACACTAACCCTAGCCCTAGCCCTAGCCCTAGCACTAACCCTAACCCTCGCACTAGCCCTAGCCCTAGCCCTAGCCCTACCCCTAACCCTATCCCTAACCCTAGCCCTTTCTCTAGCCGTAGCCCTATCCCTAACCCTAATCCTAGCCCTAGCCCTAGCCCTAGCCCTAACCCTAACCCTAACCCTACCTGTAACCCAAGCCCTAGCCCTAGCCCTAGCCCTAGCCCTAACCCTAGCACTAGCCCTAGCCCTAACCCTATCCCTAGCCCTAGCCCAAGCCCTAGGCCTAGCCCTAGCCCTAGCCCTAACACTAACCCTAAGCCTAAACCTAGCCCTAGCCCTAGACCTAGCCCTAACCCTAACACTAACCCTAAGCCTAACACTAACCCTAGCCCTAGCCCTAAACCTAACCCTACCCCTAGCCCTAGCCCTAGCCCTAACGCTAACCCTAACTCTAACCCTAGCCCTAGCCCTAGCCCTAGCCCTAGCCCTAACACTAACCCTAAGCCTAACACTAACCCTAACCCTAACCCTAGCCCTAACCCTAACCATAGCCCTAGCCCTAACCCTAACCCTAACCCTAACCCTAACCCTAGCTCAGGCCTAGACCTAGCCCTACCCCTAGCCCTAAACCTAACCCTAGCCCTAACCCTAACCCTAACCCTAACGCTAGCCCTTGCCCTAGCCCTTGCCCTAGCCCTAGCCCTAGCACTAACCCTAACCTTAAACCTAACCGTATACCTAGCACTAGCCCTAGCCCTAGCCCTACCCCTAACCCTAACCCTAGCCCTAGCCATAGCCCTAGCCCTAGCCCTAGCCCTACCCCTAATCCTAACCCTAGCCCTAGCCCTAGCCTTAGCCGTAGCCCTAACCGTAACCCTAGCCCTAGCCCTAGCCCTAGCCCTAACCCTAACCGAACCCTATCCCTAGCCCTAGGCCTAGACCTAGCCCTAGCCCTAACCCTAATCCTAACCCTAACCCTAACCCTGGTCCAAGCCCTAGCCCTAACCCTAACCAAAGCCCTAGCACTAGCCCTAGCCCTACCCCTAGCACTAGCACTAACACTAACCCTAACCCTAAACCTAACCCTAGCCCTAACCCTAACACTAACACTAGCCTAGCCCTATACCTAGCCCTAACCCTAGCCCTAGCCTTAGCCCTAGCCCTAGCCCTACCCCTAAAACTAACCCTAGCCCTAGCCCTAGCCCTAGCCCAAACCCTAACCCTAACCCTAGCTCTAGCCCTAGCCCTAGCCCTAGCCCTAGCCCTAAACCTAACCCTAAACCTTGGCCTAACGCTAAACCTAGCCCTAGCTCTAACCCTAACACTAACCCTAAACCTAGCCCTAGACCTAGCCCTGGCCCTAGCCCTAACCCTAACCCTAACACTAACCCTAGCCCTAACCTTAAACCTAACCCTAACCGTAGTCCTAGCCCTAGCCCTAGCCCTAGTCCTAGCCCTAAACCTAACCCTAACCCTAACCCTAACGCTAACCTTAGCCCTAGCCCAAACCCTAGCCCTAGCCCGAACCCTAACCCTAACCCTGGCCCTAACCCTAAAGCTAACCCTAACCCTAGCCCTAGCCCTAACCCTAGCCCTATACCTAGCCCTAGCCCTAGCCTTAGCCCTAGACCTACCCCTAATCCTAACCCTAGCCCTAGCCCTAGCCCTAACACTAAACCTAACCCTATACCTAGCCCTAGACCTAGCCCTAGCCCTAACCCTAAACTTAACCCTAGCCCTAGCCCTAGCCCTAGCCCTAACCGTAACCCTTGACCTAACCCTTGCCCTAATCCTAACCCTAACCCTAGCCCTAGCCCTTGCCCTAGCCCTAGCCCTAGCCCTAACCCTAACCCTAACCTTATCTCCAAAACTAACACTAGCCCTAGCCCTAGCCCTAGCCCTAGCCCTAGCACTAACCCTAACCCTCGCCCTAGCCCTAGCCCTAGCCCTAGCCCTACCCCTAACCCTATCCCTAACCCTAGGCCTTGCCCTAGCCGTAGCCCTATCCCTAACCCTAATTCTAGCCCTAGCCCTAGCCCTAGCCCTAACCCTAACCCAAACCCTATCCGTAACCCAAGCCCTATCCCTAGCCCTAGCCCTAGCCCTAACCCTAGCACTAGCCCTAGCCCTAACCCTAAACCTAGCCCTAGCCCAAGCCCTAGGTTAGCCCTAGCCCTAGCCCTAACACTAACCCTAAGCCTAACACTAACCCTAGCCCTAGCCCTAACCCTAGCCCTACCCCTAGCCCTAGCCCTAGCCCCAACCCTAACCCTAACCCTAACCCTATACCTAGCCCTAACCCTAACCATAGCCCTAGCCCTAACCCTAACCCTAACCCTAACCCTAGCTCAGGCCTAGACCTAGCCCTACCCCTACCCCTAGCCCTAAACCTAACCCTAGCCCTAACACTAACCCTAACACTAACGCTAGCCCTTGCCCTAGCCCTTGCCCTAGCCCTAGCCCTAGCCCTTACCCTAATCTTAAACCTAACCCTATACCTAGCCCTAGCCCTAGCCCTAGCCCTAACGCTAACCCTAACCCTAGCCCTAGCCCTAGCCCTAGCCCTAGCCCTAGCCCTAACCCTAACCCTAACCCTTGCCCTAACCCGAACCCTAACCCTAACCCTCGCCCTAGCCCTAGCCCTAGCCCTAGCCCTACCCCTAACCCTAACCCTAGCCCTAGCCCTAGACTTAGCCGTAGCCCTAACCGTAACCCTAGCCCTAGCCCTAGCCCTAGCCCTAACCCTAACCCTAACCCTATCCCTAGCCCTAGGCCTAGACCTAGCCCTAGCCCTAACCCTAATCCTAACCCTAACCCTAACCCTGGTCCAAGCCCTAGCCCTAACCCTAACCCTAACCCCAGCCCTAGCCCTATCCCTACCCCTAGCACTAGCACTAACACTAACCCTAATCCTAAACCTAACCCTAGCCCTAACCCTAACACTAGCCTAGCCCTAACCCTAGCCCTAACCCTAGCCCTAGCCTTAGCCCTAGCCCTAGCCCTACCCCTAACACTAACTCTAGCCCTAGCCCTAGCCCTAGCCCTAACCCTAACCCTAACCCTAACCCTAGCTCTAGTCCTAGCCCTAGCCCTAGCCCTAGCCCTAAACCTAACCCTAAACCTAGGCCTAATGCTAAACCTAGCCCTAGCTCTAAACCTAACCCTAACCCTAAACCTAGCCCTAGCCCTAGCCCTGGCCCTAGCCATAACCCTAACCCTAACCCTAACCCTAACCCTAACCCTAGCCCTAACCTTAAACCTAACCCTAACCCTAGCCCTAGCCCTAGCCGTAGCCCTACTCCTAGTCCTAAACCTAACCCTAACCCTAACCCTAACGCTAACCTTAGCCCTAGCCCTAACCCTAGCCCTAGCCCTAACCCTAACCCTAACCCTGGCCCTAACCCTAAAGCTAACCCTAACCCTAGCCCTAGCCCTAACCCTAGCCCTATACCTAGCCCTAGCCCTAGCCTTAGCCCTAGCCCTACCCCTAATCCTAACCCTAGCCCTAGCCCTAGCCCTAACACTAAACCTAACCCTATACCTAGCCCTAGCCATAACCCTAGCCCTAACCCTAACCCTAAACCTAGCCCTAGCCCTAGCAAAGCCCTAGCCCTAAACCTAACCCTAACCCTTGCCCTAACCATAACCCTAGCCCTAGCCCTTGCCCTAGCCCTAGCCCTAGCCCTAACCCTAACCCTAACATTATCTCTAACACTAACCCTAGCCCTAGCCCTAGACCTAGCCCTAGCACTAACCCTAACCCTCGCACTAGCCCTAGCCCTAGCCCTAGCCCTACCCCTAACCCTATCCCTAACCCTAGCCCTTGCCCTAGCCGTAGCCCTATCCCTAACCCTAATCCTAGCCCTAGCCCTAGCCCTAGCCCTAACCCTAACCCTAACCCTATCCGTAATTCAAGCCCTAGCCCTAGCCCTAGCCCTAGCCCTAACCCTAGCACTAGCCCTAGCCCTAACCCTATCCCTAGCCCTAGCCCAAGCCCTAGGCCTAGCCCTAGCCCTAGCCCTAACACTAACCCTAAGCCTAAACCTAGCCCTAGCCCTAGACCTAGCCCTAACCCTAACACTAACCCTAAGCCTAACACTAACCCTAGCCCTAGCCCTAAACCTAACCCTACCCCTAGCCCTAGCCCTAGCCCTAACGCTAACCCTAACTCTAACCCTAGCCCTAGCCCTAGCCCTAGCCCTAGCCCTAACACTAACCCTAAGCCTAACACTAACCCTAACCCTAACCCTAGCCCTAACCCTAACCATAGCCCTAGCCCTAACCCTAACCCTAACCCTAACCCTAGCTCAGGCCTAGACCTAGCCCTACCCCTAGCCCTAAACCTAACCCTAGCCCTAACCCTAACCCTAACCCTAACGCTAGCCCTTGCCCTAGCCCTTGCCCTAGCCCTAGCCCTAGCACTAACCCTAACCTTAAACCTAACCGTATACCTAGACCTAGCCCTAGCCCTAGCCCTACCCCTAACCCTAACACTAGCCCTAGCCCTAGCACTAGCCCTAGCCCTAGCCCTAGCCCTACCCCTAACCCTAACCCTAACCCTAGCCCTAGCCCTAGCCCTAGCCCTAACCCTAACCGAACCCTATGCCTAGCCCTAGGCCTAGACCTAGCCCTAGCCCTAACCCTAATCCTAACCCTAACCCTAACCCTGGTCCAAGCCCTAGCCCTAACCCTAACCCTAACCCCAGCCCTAGCCCTATCCCTACCCCTAGCACTAGCACTAACACTAACCCTAATCCTAAACCTAACCCTAGCCCTAACCCTAACACTAACACAAGCCTAGCCCTAACCCTAGCCCTAACCCTAGCCCTAGCCTTAGCCCTAGCCCTAGCCCTACCCCTAACACTAACTCTAGCCCTAGCCCTAGCCCTAGCCCTAACCCTAACCCTAACCCTAACCCTAGCTCTAGCCCTGGCCCTAGCCCTAGCCCTAGCCCTAAACCTAACCCTAAACCTAGGCCTAACGCTAAACCTAGCCCTAGCTCTAAACCTAACCCTAACCCTAAACCTAGCCCTAGCCCTAGCCCTGGCCCTAGCCCTAACCCTAACCCTAACCCTAACCCTAACCCTAGCCCTAACCTTAAACCTAACCCTAACCCTAGCCCTAGCCCTAGCCCTAGCCCTAGTCCTAGTCCTAAACCTAACCCTAACCCTAACCCTAACGCTAACCTTAGCCCTAGCCCTAACCCTAACCCTAACCCTGGCCCTAACCCTTAAGCTAACCCTAACCCTAGCCCTAGCCCTACCCTAGCCCTATACCTAGCCCTAGCCCTAGCCTTAGCCCTAGCCCTACCCCTAATCCTAACCCTAGCCCTAGCCCTAGCCCTAACACTAAACCTAACCCTATACCTAGCCCTAGCCATAACCCTAGCCCTAACCCTAACCCTAAACCTAGCCCTAGCCCTTGCCCTAGCCCTAGCCCTAACCCTAACCCTAACCCTTGCCCTAACCATAACCCTAGCCCTAGCCCTT
>CATKVR010000008.1:65000-75000 GCA_949820135.1 Sylvilagus floridanus | reverse complement strand
AATTACACTAGCCTAGCCCTAACCCTAGCCCTAACCCTAGCCCTAGCCTTAGCCCTAGCCCTAGCCCTACCCCCTAATACTAACCCTAGCCCTAGCCCTAGCCCTAGCCCTAACCCTAACCCTAACCCTAGCTCTAGCCTTAGCTCTAGCCCTAGCCCTAGCCCTAAACCTAACCCTAAACCTAGGCCTAACCCTAAACCTAGTCCTAGCTCTAAACCTAACCCTAACCTTAAACCTAACCCTAGCCCTAACCCTAGCCCTAACCCTAATCCTAGCCCTAGCCCTAGACCTAGCACTAACCCTAAACCTAACCCTAACCCAAACCTAGCCCTAGCCCTAACCCTAACCCTAACCCTAACAATAGCCCTAGCCCTAGCCCTAGACCTAGCACTAGCCCTAACCCTAACCCGAAACATAGCCCAATCCCTAACCCTAGCCCTAACCTTAGCCCTAACCCTAACCCTAGCCCTAGCTGTAACCCTAACCCTAAACCTAACCCTAGCCCTAGCCCTAGCCCTAGACCTGGCCCTAGCCCTAGACCTAGCCCTAACCCTAACCCTAACCTTAGCCCTAGCCCTAACCCTAACCCTAACCCTAGCCCTAGCCCTAGCTCAAGTCCTAGGCCTAAACCTAACCCTAACCCGAACTCTAACTCTAACCCTAACCCTAACCATAGCCCTAGCCCTAGCCCTAACCATAACCCTAGCCCTAACCCTAACCATAGCCCTAGCCCTAACCCTAACCCTAACCCTAACCCTAGCTCAGGCCTATACCTAGGCCTACCCCTAGCCCTAAACCTAACCATAGCCCTAACCCTAACCCTAACGCTAACCCTAACGCTAGCCCTTGCCCTAGCCCTTGCCCTAGCTCTAGCCCTAGCCTTAGCCCTAACCCTAACCTAAACCTAACCCTATACCTAGACCTAGCCCTAGCCCTAGCCCTAACGCTAACCCTAACACTAGCCCTAGCCCTAGCCCTAGCCCTAGCCCTAGCCCTAACCCTAACCCTAACCCTTACCCTAACCCGAACCCTAACCCTAACCCTAGCCCTAGCCCTAGCCCTAGCCCTAGCAATAACCCTAACCCTCGTCCTAGCCCTAGCCCTAGCCCTAGCCCTAGCCCTAGCCCTAGCCCTACCCCTAACCCTAACCCTAGCCCTAGCCCTAGCCTTAGCCGTAGCCCTAAACGTAACCCTAAACCTAACCCTAGCCCTAACCCTAACCATAGCCCTAGCCCTAACCCTAACCCTAACCCTAACCCTAGCTCAGGCCTAGACCTAGCCCTGCCCCTAGCCCTAAACCTAACCATAGCCCTAACAATAACCCTAACCCTAACCCTAACGCTAGACTTTGCCCTAGCCCTTGCCCTAGCCCTAGCCCTAGCCTTAGCCCTAACCCTAACCTTAAACCTAACCCTATACCTAGACCTAGCCCTAGCCCTAACGCTAACCCTAACACTAGCCCTAGCCCTAGCCCTAGCCCTAGCCCTAGCCCTAACCCTAAGCCTAACCCTTACCCTAACCCGAACCCTAACCCTAACCCTAGCCCTAGCCCTAGCCCTAGCCCTAGCCCTAACGCTAACCCTAACACTAGCCCTAGCCCTAGCCCTAGCCCTAGCCCTAGCCCTACCCCTAACTCTAACCCTCCTCCTAGCCCTAGCCTTAGCCGTAGCCCTAAACGTGACCCTAAACGTAACCCTAGCCCTATTCCTAACCCTAACCCTAACCCTAACAATAGCCCTAGCCGTAGCCCTAGCCCTAGCCCTAACCCTAACTCTAAACCTAATCCTAAACTTAACCCTAACGCTAGCCCGAACCCTAATCCTAAACCTAGCCCTAGCCCTAGCCCTAGCCCTAAACCTAATCCTAACCCTAGCCCTAGCCCTAGCCCTAGCCCTAACACGAACCCTAACCCTACCCTAACACTAGTCCTAGCCCTAACCCTAACCCTAACCCTAGACCTAGCCCTAACACTAACCCTAACCCTAATCCTAGCCCTAGCCCTAGACCTAACTCTAAACCTAACCCTAAACCTAAACCTAACCCTAGCCCTAGCCCTAACCCTAACCCTAACCCTAACAATAGCCCTAGCCCTAGCCCTAGCACTAGCACTAGCCCTAAACCTAACCCTAAACATAGCCCTAGCCCTAACCCTAACCCTAACCCTAGCCCTAACCCTAACGGTAACTCTAACCCTAGCCCTAGCCTTAGACCTTGCCCTAGCCCTAACCCTAGCCCTAGCCCTAGCCCTAACACTACCCTAACCCTAACCCTAACCCTAACCCTAACCCTAAACCTTGCCCTAGCCCTAGCCTGATCCTAACCCTAAATCTAACCCTAACCCTAGCCCTAAACCTAACACTAACCCTAGCCCTAGCCCTAACCCTAGCCCTAAACCAAGCCCTAGCCCTAGCCCTAGCCCTAGCCCTAACCCTAACCCTAACCCTAAACCTAGCCCTAGGCCTAGCCCTACCCCGAGCCCTAACCCTAATCCTAACCTTAACCCTAACCCTAGTCCATGCCCTAGCCCTAACCCTAACCCTAAACATAGCCCTAGCCCTAGCCCTAGCCCTAGCACTAGCACTAACACTAACCCTAACACTAAACCTAACCCTAGCCCTAACCCTAACCATAGCCCTAGCCGTAACCATAACCCTAACCCTAACCATAATCCCTAACCCTAACCCTAACAATTACACTAGCCTAGCCCTAACCCTAGCCCTAACCCTAGCCTTAGCCTTAGCCCTAGCCCTAGCCCTACCCCCTAATACTAAACCTAGCCCTAGCCCTAGCCCTAGCCCTAACCCTAACCCTAACCCTAGTTCTAGCCTTAGCTCTAGCCCTAGCCCTAGCCCTAAACCTAACCCTAAACCTAGGCCTAACCCTAAACCTAGCCCTAGCTCTAAACCTAACCCTAACCTTAAACCTAACCCTAGCCCTAACCCTAGCCCTAACCCTAATCCTAGCCCTAGCCCTAGACCTAGCCCTAACCCTAAACCTAACCCTAACCCAAACCTAGCCCTAGCCCTAACCCTAACCCTAACCCTAACAATAGCCCTAGCCCTAGCCCTAGACCTAGCACTAGCCCTAACCCTAACCCGAAACAAAGCCCAAACCCTAACCCTAGCCCTAACCTTAGCCCTAAACCTAACCCTAGCCCTAGCTGTAACCCTAACCCTAACCCTAACCCTAGCCCTAGCCCTAGCCCTAGACCTGGCCCTAGCCCTAGACCTAGCCCTAACCCTAACCCTAACCTTAGCCCTAGCCCTAACCCTAACCCTAACCCTAGCCCTAGCCCTAGCCCTAGCTCTAGTCCTAGGCCTAAACCTAACCCTAACCCGAACTCTAACTCTAACCCTAGCCCTAGCCCTAGCCCTAGCCCTAGCCCTAGCCCTAACCCTAGCCCTAACCCTTGCCCTACCCTAGCCTTAGCCCTAGACCTACCCCTAATCCTAACCCCAGCCCTAGCCTTAGCCCTAGCCCTAGTCAGAACCCTAAACCTAACCCTATACCTAGCCCTAGCCCTGGCCCAAGCCCTAACCCTAACCCTAACCCCAGCCCTAGCCCTAACCCTAACCCTAACCCTTGACTTAACCCTTGCCCTAACCCTAACTCTAGCCCTAGCCCTTGCCCTAGCCCTAGCCCTAGCCCTAACCCTAACCCTAACCTTATCTCTAACACTAACCCTAGCTCTAGCCCTAGCCCTAGCAATAACCCTAACACTCGCCCTAGCCCTAGCCCTAGCCTTAGCCCTACCCCTAACCCTATCCCTAACCCCAGCCCTTGCCCTAGCCGTAGCCCTATCCCTAAACCAAATCCTAGCCCTAGCCCTAGCCCTAGCCCTAGCCCTAACCCTAATCCTGACCCTATCCCTAACCCAAGCCCTAGCCCTAGCCCTAGCCCTAGCCCTAACCCTAGCACTAGCCCTAGCTGTAACCCTAACCCTAACCCTAACCCTAGCCCTAGCCCTAGCCCTAGACCTAGCCCGAGCCCTAGCCCTAACCCTAACCCTAACAATAGCCCTAGCCCTAGCCCTAGCCCTAGCCCTAGACCTAACCCTAACCCTAACCTTAACACTAGCCCTGACCCTAACCCTAACCCTAGCCCTGGACCTAGCCCTAGTCCTAGGCCTAGGCCTAAACCTAACCTTAACCCTAACCCTAACTCTAACCCTAGCCCTAGCCCTAGCCCTAGCCCTAGTCCTAGCCCTATCCCTAACCCTAACCCTAGCCCTAACCCTAACCCTAACCCTAACCCTAACCCTAGCCCTAACCCTAGCCCTAACCCTTGCCCTAGCCCTAGCCTTAGCCCTAGCCCTACCCCTAATCCTAACCCCAGCGCTAGCCCTAGCCCTAGCCCTAGTCCGAACCCTAAACCTAAACCTATACCTAGCCCTAGCCCTAGCCCTATACCTAACCCTAAACGTAACCCTAGCCTTAGCCCTAGCCCTAGCCCTAGCCATAGCCCTAACCCTAACCATAGCCCTAGCCCTAACCCTAACCCTAACCCTAACCCTAGCTCAGGCCTAGACCTAGGCCTACCCCTAGCCCTAAACCTAACCATAGCCCTAACCCTAACCCTAACCCTAACCCTAACGCTAGCCCTTGCCCTAGCCCTTGCCCTAGCTCTAGCCCTAGCCTTAGCCCTAACCCTAACCTAAACCTAACCCTATACCTAGACCTAGCCCTAGCCCTAGCCCTAACGCTAACCCTAACACTAGCCCTAGCCCTAGCCCTAGCCCTAGCCCTAGCCCTAACCCTAACCCTAACCCTTACCCTAACCCGAACCCTAACCCTAACCCTAGCCCTAGCCCTAGCCCTAGCCCTAGCAATAACCCTAACCCTCGTCCTAGCCCTAGCCCTAGCCCTAGCCCTAGCCCTAGCCTTACCACTAACCCTAACCCTAGCCCTAGCCCTAGCCTTAGCCATAGCCCTAAACGTAACCCTAAACCTAACCCTAGCCCTAACCCTAACCATAGCCCTAGCCCTAACCCTAACCCTAACCCTAACCCTAGCTCAGGCCTAGACCTAGCCCTACCCCTAGCCCTAAACCTAACCATAGCCCAAACCCTAACCCTAACCCTAACCCTAACGCTAGCCTTTGCCCTAGCCCTTGCCCTAGCCCTAGCCCTAGCCTTAGCCCTAACCCTAACCTTAAACCTAACCCTATACCTAGACCTAGCCCTAGCCCTAGCCCTAACGCTAACCCTAACACTAGCCCTAGCCCTAGCCCTAGCCCTAGCCCTAGCCCTAACCCTAAGCCTAACCCTTACCCTAACCCGAACCCTAACCCTAACCCTAGCCCTAGCCCTAGCCCTAGCCCTAACGCTAACCGTAACACTAGCCCTAGCCCTAGCCCAAGCCCTAGCCCTAGCCCTACCCCTAACTCTAACCCTCCTCCTAGCCCTAGCCTTAGCCGTAGCCCTAAACGTGACCCTAAACGTAACCCTAGCCCTATTCCTAACCCTAACCCTAACCCTAACAATAGCCCTAGCCGTAGCCCTAGCCATAGCCCTAACCCTAACTCTAACCCTAATCCTAAACTTAACCCTAACGCTAGCCCGAACCCTAATCCTAAACCTAGCCCTAGCCCTAGCCCTAGCCCTAAACCTAATCCTAACCCTAGCCCTAGCCCTAGCCCTAGCCCTAGCCCTAGCCCTAGCCCTAACACGAACCCTAACCCTACCCTAACACTAGTCCTAGCCCTAACCCTAACCCTAACCCTAGACCTAGCCCTAACACTAACCCTAACCCTAATCCTAGCCCTAGCCCTAGACCTAACTCTAAACATAACCCTAACCCTAAACCTAACCCTAGCCCTAGCCCTAACCCTAACCCTAACCTTAACAATAGCCCTAGCCCTAGCCCTAGCACTAGCACTAGCCCTAACACTAACCCTAAACATAGCCCTAGCCCTAACCCTAACCCTAACCCTAGCCCTAACCCTAACCGTAACTCTAACCCTAGCCCTAGCCTTAGACCTTGCCCTAGCCCTAAGCCTAGCCCTAGCCCTAGCCCTAGCCCTAACACTACCCTAACCCTAACCCTAACCCTAACCCTAACCCTAACCCTAAACCTTGCCCTAGCCCTAGCCTGATCCTAACCCTAAATCTAACCCTAACCCTAGCCCTAAACCTAACCCTAACCCTAGCCCAAGCCCTAACCCTAGCCCTAAACCAAGCCCTAGCCCTAGCCCTAGCCCTAGCCCTAACCCTAACCCTAACCCTAAACCTAGCCCTAGGCCTAGCCCTAGCCCGAGCCCTAACCCTAATCCTAACCTTAACCCTAACCCTAGTCATGCCCTAGCCCTAACCCTAACCCTAACCCTAAACCTAGCCCTAGCCCTAGCCCTAGCCCTAGCACTAGCACTAACACTAACCCTAACACTAAACCTAACCCTAGCCCTAACCCTAACCATAGCCCTAGCCGTAACCCTAACACTAACCCTAACCATAATCCCTAACCCTAACCCTAACAATTACACTAGCCTAGCCCTAACCCTAGCCCTAACCCTAGCCCTAGCCTTAGCCCTAGCCCTAGCCCTAGCCTTAGCCCTAGCCCTAGCCCTACCCCCTAATACTAACCCTAACCCTAGCCATAGCCCTAGCCCTAGCCCTAACCCTAGCCCTAACCCTAACCCTAACCCTAACCCTAGCCCTAGCCCTATCCCTAACCCTAGCCCTAGCCCTAGCCCTAACCATAACCCTAACCCTAACCCTAGCCCTAGCCCTAGCCCTAGCCCTATCCCTAACCCTAACCGTAACCCTAAAACTAGCACTAGCCCTAACCCTAACCCTAACCCTAACCATAGATTTGCCCTAGCCATAGCCCTAACCCTAACCCTTACACTAGCCCTAGCCCTAGCCCTAGCTCTAACCCTAACCCTAACACTAGCCCTTGCCCTAACCCTAGCCCTAGACCTGGCCCTAGCCCTAGACCTAGCCCTAACCCTAACCCTAACCTTAGCATTAGCCCTAACCCTAACCCTAACCCTAGCCCTAGCCCTAGCTCTAGTCCTAGGCCTAAACCTAACCCTAACCCGAACTCTAACTCTAACCCGAGCCCTAGCCCTAGCCCTAGCCCTAGCCCTAACCCTAGCCCTAACCCTTGCCCTAGCCCTAGCCTTAGCCCTAGCCCTACCCCTAATCCTAACCCCAGCCCTAGCCTTAGCCCTAGCCCTAGTCAGAACCCTAAACCTAACCCTATACCTAGCCCTAGCCCTAGCCCAAGCCCTAACCCTAACCTTAACCCCAGCCCTAGCCCTAGCCCTAGCCCTAGCCCTAACCCTAACCCTAACCCTTGACCTAACCCTTGCCCTAACCCTAACTCTAGCCCTAGCCCTTGCCCTAGCCCTAGCCCTAGCCCTAACCCTAACCCTAACCTTATCTCTAACACTAACCCTAGCCCTAGCCCTAGCCCTAGCAATAACCCTAACACTCGCCCTAGCCCTAGCCCTAGCCTTAGCCCTACCCCTAACCCTATCCCTAACCCTAGCCCTTGCCCTAGCCGTAGCCCTATCCCTAAACCAAATCCTAGCCCTAGCCCTAGCCCTAGCCCTAGCCCTAACCCTAATCCTGACCCTATCCCTAACCCAAGCCCTAGCCCTAGACCTAGCCCTAGCCCTAACCCTAGCACTAGCCCTAGCTGTAACCCTAACCCTAACCCTAACCCTAGCCCTAGCCCTAGCCCTAGACCTAGCCCTAGCCCTAGCCCTAACCCTAACCCTAACAATAGCCCTAGCCCTAACCCTAGCCCTAGCCCTAGCCCTAACCCTAACCCTAACCTTAACACTAGCCCTAACCCTAACCCTAACCCTAGCCCTGGACCTAGCCCTAGTCCTAGGCCTAGGCCTAAACCTAACCTTAACCCTAACCCTACTCTAACCCTAGCCCTAGCCCTAGCCCTAGCCCTAGCCCTAGCCCTAGCCCTAACCCTAACCCTAACCCTAGCCCTAACCCTAACCCTAACCCTAACCCTAGCCCTAGCCCTAACCCTAGCCCTAACCCTTGCCCTAGCCCTAGCCTTAGCCCTAGCCCTACCCCTAATCCTAACCCCAGCGCTAGCCCTAGCCCTAGCCCTAGTCCGAACCCTATACCTAAACCTATACCTAGCCCTAGCCCTAGCCCTAACACTAACCCTAAGCCTAACCCTAACCCTAGCCCTAGCCCTAACCCTAACTCTACCCCTAGCCGTAGCCCTAGCCCTAACGCTAACACTAACCCTAAGCCTAACCCTAACCCTAGCCCTTGCCCTAGCCGTAGCCCTATCCCTAACCCTAATCCTAGCCCTAGCCCTAGCCCTAGCCCTAACCCTAAACCTAAACCTATCCCTAAACCTAGCCCTAGCCCTAGCCCTAGCCCTACAGCTAACCCTAGCACTAGCCCTAGCCCTAACCCTAACCCTAGCCCTAGCCCAAGCCCTAGGCCTAGCCCTAGCCCTAGCCCTAACACTAACCCTAAGCCTAACCCTAACCCTAGCCCTAGCCCTAACCCTAACTCTACCCCTAGCAGTAGCCCTAGCCCTAACTCTAACGCTAACCCTAACCCTAGACCTAGCCCTAGCCCTAACCCCAACCATAACCCTAAACCTAGCCATAAACCTAACCATTGCCCTAGCCCTAACTCTAACCCTAACCCTAACCATAGCTCAGGCCTAGCCCTAGCCCTACCCCTAGCCCTAATCCTAACCCAAGCCCTAACCCTAACCCTAACCCTAACGCTGGCCCTTGACCTAGCCCTAGCCCTAGCCCTAGCCCTAACCCTAACCCTAACCCTAACCCTAACCCTAACCCTAACCTTAAACCTAACCCTAAACCTAGCCCTAGCCCTAGCCCTAACCCTAATCCTAACCTTATCTCTAACACTAACCCTAGCCCTAGCCCTAACCATAGCCCTAGAACTAACCCTAACCCTCGCCCTAGCCCTAGCCCAAGCCCTAGCTCTAGCCCTAACCCTAGCACTAGGCCTAACCCTAACCCTAAACCTAGCCCTAGCCCAAGCCCTAGGCGTAGACCTAGCCCTAGCCCTAACACTAACCCTAAGCCTAACCCTAACCCTAGCCCTAGCCCTAACCCTAACCCTGCTCCTAGCCCTAGCCCTAGCCCTAACGCTAACCCTAACCCTAACCCTAGCCCTAGCCCTAGCCCTAGCACCAACCCTAACCCTAATCCTAGCCCTAACCTTAGCCAAGCCCTAACCCTAACCCTAACCCTAACCCTAAATCTAGCCCTAGCCCTAGCCCTAGCCCTAGCCCTAACCATAGCCCTAGCCCTAGCCCTAGCCCTAACCATAGCCCTAGCCCTAGCCCTAGCCCTAACACTAACCCTAAACCTAGCCCTAGCCCTAGCCCTAGCCCTAGCACTAACCCTAGCCCTAGTACTAGCCCTAGCCCTAACCCTAACCCTAACCCTAGCCCTAGCCCAAGCCCTAGCCCTAGCCCTAGCCCTAACCCTAACCCTAACCCTAACCCTAGCTCAGGCCTAGCCCTAGCCCTACCCCTAGCCCTAAACCTAACCCTAGCTCTAACCCTAACCCTAACCCTGACGCTAGCCCTTGCCCTAGCCCTAGCCCTAGCCCTACCCCTAGCCCTAAACCTAACCCTAGCCCTAACCCTAACCCTAACGCTAGCCCTAGCACTAGCCCTAGCCCTAGCCCTAACCCTAGTCCGAACCCTAACCTAACCCTAGCCCTAACCCTAACCCTAACCCTAACCCTAGCCCTATCCCTAACCCTAGCCCTAACCCTAGCCCTAGTCCTAGCCTTAGCCCTAGCCCTACCCATAATCCTAACCCTAGCCCTATCCTTAGACCTAGCCCTAACCCTAAACCGTACCCTATACCTAGCCCTAGCCCTAGCCCTAGCTCTAGCCCTAGTCCTAGCCCTAACCCTAACCCTAATCCTTGCCCTAACCCTTGCCCTAACCCTAACCCTAGCCCTAGCCCTAGCCCTAGCCCTAGCCCTAACCCTAACCCTAACCCTATCCCTAACACTAACCATGGCCCTAGC
>CATKVR010000008.1:60000-62500 GCA_949820135.1 Sylvilagus floridanus | reverse complement strand
CCCTAGCCCTAACCCTAACATTAACCCTAGCCCTAGCCCTAGCACTAGCCCTAGTCCAAGCCTAACCCTAACCCTAACCATTGCCCTAACCCTAGCCCTAACCCTAACCCTAGCCCTAGCCCTAGCCCTAGCCCTAGCCCTAACCCTAACCCTAACCTATCCCTAACACTAACCCTGGCCTAGCCCTAGCCCTAGCACTAACCCTAACCCCTCGCCCTAGACTAGCACTAGCCGTAGCCATAGCCCTACCCCTAACCCTAACCCTAACCCTAGCCCTAGCCCTAGCCGTAGCCCTAACCCTAACCCTAATCCTAGCCCTAATCTTAGCCAAACCCTAACCCTAACCCTAACACTAACCCTAAACCTAACCCTAACCTTAGCCCTAGCCCAAGCCCTAGCCCTAGCCCCAGTCCTAGCCCTAACCCCTAACCCTAACCCTTGCCCTAACCCTTGCCCTAACCCTAACCCTAGCCCTAGCCCTAGCCCTAGCCCTAGCCCTAGCCCTAACCCTAACCCTAACAAAATCCCTAACACTAACCCTAGCCCTAGCCCCAGCCCTAGCACTTACCCTAACCCTGGCCCTAGCCCTAGCCCTAGCCATAGCCCTAGTTCTACCCCTATCCCTAAACCTAACCCTAGCCCTAGCCCTAGCCGTAGCCCTAACCCTAACCCTAATCCTAGCCCTAATCTTAGCCAAACCCTAACCCTAACCCTAACACTAACCCTAAACCTAACCCTAACCTTAGCCCTAGCCCTAGCCCTTGCCCTAGCCCTAGCCCTAGCCCTAACCCTAACCCTAACCTTATCTCTAACACTAAACCTAGCCCTAGCCCTAGCCCTACCACTAACCTAACCCTCGAACTAGACCTAGCCCCAGCCCTAGCCCTACCCCTAACCCTAACCCTAACCCTCTTGCCCTAACCCTAACCCTAGCCCTAGCCCAAGCCCTAGCCCTAGCCTAGCCCTAACACTAACCCTAAGCCTAACCCTAATCCTACCACTAGCCCCTAACCCTAACCCACCCTAGCCCTAGCCCTAGCCATAACGCTGACCCTAACCCTAACCCTAGCCCTAGCCCTAGCCCTAGCCCCAACCCTAAACCCTAACCCTAACCCTAGCCCTAACCCTAACCATAGCCCTAGCTCTAACCCTAACCCTAACCCTAGCTCAGGCCTAGCCCTAGCCCCTACCCCTAGCCCTAAACCTTACCCTAGCCCTAACCCTAACCCTAACCCTAACGCTAGCCCTTGCCCTAGCCCTAGCCCTAGCCCCTAGCCCTACCCTAAACTAACCCTAACCCTAAGATTAAACCTAACCCTAAACCTAGCCCTAACCCTAGCCCTAGCCCTAACCCTAACCCTAACCTTATCTCTAACACTAACCCTAGCCCTACCCTAGCCCTAGCCCTAGCACTAACCCTAACCCTCGCCCTAGCCCTAGCCCTAGCCCTAGCCCTAACCTAGCATTAGCCCTAACCCTAACCCTTACCCTAGCCCTAGCCCAAGCCCTACGCCTAGCCCTAGCCCTAGCCCTAACACTAACCCTAAGCCTAACCCTAACCCTAGCCCTAGCCCTAACCCTAACCCTACCCCTAGCCATAGCCCTAGCCCTAACGCTAACCCTAACCCTAACCCTAGCCCTAGCCCTAGCCCCAACCCTAACACTAACCCTAACCCTAACCCTAGCCCTAACCCTAACCATAGCCCTAGCCCTAACCCTAACCCTAAACCTAACCCTAGCTCAGTCCTAGCCCTAGCACTACCCCTAGCCCTAAACCTAACCCCAGCCCTAACCCTAACCCTAACCCTAACACTAGCCCTTGCACTAGCCCTAGCCATAGCCCTAGCCCTAACCCTAACCCTAACTCTAACCCCTAACCCTAACCTTAAATTCTAACCCTAAACCTAGCCCTAGCCCTAGCCCTAGCACTAGCCCTAGCCCTAGCCATAACCCTAGTCCTAACCCTAACCTACCCCTAGCCCTAACCCTAACCCTAACCCTAACCCTAGCCCTATCCCTAACCCTATCCCTAACCCTAGCCCTAGTCCTAGCCTTAGCCCTAGTTCTACCCCTAACCCTAACCCTAACCATAGCCCTAGCCTTGCCCTAAACCCTAAACTTAACCCTAGCCCTAGCCCTTGCCCTAGCCCTAGTGCTAGCCCTAACCCTAACCCTAACCCTTGCCCTAACCCTTGCCCTAACCCTAATCCTTGCCCTAGCCCTAGACCTAGCCCTAACCCTAAACCTAACCCTAACCCTAACCTAGCCCTAGCCCTAACCTAACCCTAACCCTAACAATAGCCCTAGCCCTAGCCCTAGCCCAAGCACTAGCCCTAACCCTAACCCTAAACATAGCCCTAGCCCTAACCCTAGCCCTAACCCTAAACCTAGACCTAGCTGTAACCCTAACCCTAACCCTAACCCTAGCCCTAGCCCTAGCCCTAGCCCTAACCCTAAACCTAACCTTAACACTAGCCCTAACCCTAACCCTAACCCTAAA
>CATKVR010000008.1:37500-40000 GCA_949820135.1 Sylvilagus floridanus | reverse complement strand
CCCTAGTCCAAGCTCTAGCCCTAGCCCTAGCCCTAACCCTAGCCCTAGCATTAGCCCTAGCCCTAACCCTAACCCTAACCCTAGCCCTAGCCCAAGCCCTAGCCCTAGCCCTAGCCCTAAAACTAACCCTAACCCTAACCCTAACCCTAACCCTAGCCCTAGACCTAGCCCTAACATTAACCCTACACCTAGCCCTAGCCCTAGCCGTAACCCTAACCCTAACCCTAACCCTAACCCTAGCCCTAGCCCTAGCCCTAACCCTAACCCTAACCCTAACCCTAGCACTAACCCTAACCATAGCCCTAGCCCTAACCCTAACCCTAACACTAGCCTAGCCCTAGCCCTAGCCCTAGCCCTAGCCCTACGCCTAGCCCTAAACCTAACCCTAGCCCAAACACTAACCCTAAACCTAACGCTAGCCCTAGCCAATCTTAACCCTCGCCCTCGCCCTAGCCCTAGCCCTAGCCCTAGCCCTAACCCTAACCTTAAACCTAACCCTATACCTAGCCCTAGCCCTAGCCATAGCCCTAACGCTAACTTTAACCCTAGCCCTTGCCCTAGTTCTAGCCCTAGCCCTAACCCTAACCCTTGCCCTAACCCGAACCCTAACCCTAACCCTAGCCCTAGCCCTAGCCCTAGCCCTAGCACTAACCTAACCCTTGCCCTAGCCCTAGCCCTAGCCCTAGCCCAACCCCTAACCCTAACCCTATCCCTAGCCCTAGCCTTAGCCGTAGCCCTAACCGTAACCCTAAACCTAACCCTAGCCCTAGCCCTAACCCTAACCCTAACCCTAACCCTAACAATAGCCCTAGACCTAGTCCTAGCCCTAACCCTAACTCTAACCCTAACCCTAAACTTAACCCTAACGCTAGCCCGAACCCTAACCCTAACCCTATCCCTAACCCTAGCCCTAGCCCTAGCCCTATCCCTAGCCCTAGCCCTAGCCCTAACCCTAACCCTAGCCCTAGCCCAAGACATAGGCCTAGCCCTAGCCCTAGCCCTAACACTAACCCTAAGCCTAATCCTAACCCTAGCCCTAGCCCTAAACCTAACCCTACCCCTAGCCCTAGCCCTAGCCCTAACGCTAACCCTAACCCTAACCCTAGCGCTAGCACTAGCCCCAACCCTAACCCAAACCCTAACCTTAACCCTATCCCTAACCCTAACCATAGCCCTAGCCCTAACCCTAACCCTAACCCTAACCCTAACCCTAACAATAGCCCTAGCCCTAGCAGTAGCCCTAGCACTAGCCCTAACCCTAAACCTAAACATAGCTCTAGCCCTAACCCTAACCCTAACCCTAGCCCTAACCCTAACCGTAACCCTACCCCTAGCACTAGCCCTAGCCCTTGCCCTAGCCCTATCCCTAACCCTAACCATAGCCCTAGGCCTAGCCCTAGCCCTAACATTATTACTAAACCTTACCCTATCCCTAGCCCTAGCACTAACCCTAAACCTAACCCTAGCCCTAGCCCCAACCCTAACCCTAACACTAGCCCTAGCCCTAGCCCTAGCCCTAACACTACCCTAACCCTACCCCTAGCCCTAGCCCTAGCCCTTGCCCTAGCCCTAACCCTAACCCTAAACATAGCCCTAGGCCTAGCCCTAGCCCTAACCTTATTACTAAACCTAACCCTATCCCTAATCCTAGCACTAACCCTAACCCTAACCCTAGCCCTAGCCCCAAACCTAACCCTAACCCTAGCCCTAGCCCTAGCCCTAGCCCTAGCCGTAGCCCTAACACTACCCTAACCCTAACCCTAACCCTAACCCTAACCCTTGCCTTAGCCCTAGCCCTAGCCCTGACCCTAAACCTAACCCTAACCCTAGCCCTAAACCTAACCCTAACCCTAACCCTAGCCCTAGCCCTAACCCTAGCCCTAAACCAAGCCCTGGCCCTAGCCCTAGCCCTAGCCCTAACCCTAACCCTAACACTAGCCCTAGCCCTAGCCCTAGCCTTAACCCTAACCCTAACCCTAACCCTAAACCTAGCCCTAGGCCTAGCCCTAGTCCTAGCCCTAACCCTAATCCTAACCCTAACCCTAACCCTAGTCCATGCCCTAGCCCTAAACTTAACACTAGCCCTAGCCCTATCCCTAGCCCTAGCACTAGCACTAACACTAACCCTAACCCTAAACCTAACCCTAGCCCTAACCCTAACCATAGCCCTAGCCGTAACCCTAACCCTAACCCTAACCCTAATCCCTAACCCTAACACTAACACTAGCCTAGCCCTAACCCTAGCCCTAACCCTAGGCCTAGCCTTAGCCCTAGCCCTAGCCCTACCACTAATACTAACCCTAGCCCTATCCCTAGCCCTAGCCCTAACCCTAACCCTAACCCCAGCTCTAGCCCTAGCCCTAGCCCTAGCCCTACCCGTAAACCTAACCCTAAACCTAGGCCTAACCCTAAACCTAGCCCTAGCTCTAACCCTAACCCTAACCCTAAACCTAGCCCTAGCCCTAGCCCTGGCCATAGACCTAACCCTAACCCTAACCCT
>CATKVR010000008.1:17500-27500 GCA_949820135.1 Sylvilagus floridanus | reverse complement strand
CCTAATCCTAACCCTAACCCTAACCCTAGCCATATCCCTAACCGTAACCCTAACCCTAAAAATAGCCCTAGCCCTAGCTCTAGCCCTAGCCCTAACCGAACTCTAACCCTATCCCTATCCCTAACCCTAACCCTAGCCCTAGCCTGAACCCTAACCCTAAACCTAGCCCTAGCTCTAGCCCTAGCCGTAGCCCTACCCCAAATCCTAACCCTAGCCCTAGCCGTAGTCCTAGCCCTAACCCTAACCCTAGCCATAGCCCTAGCCCTAGCCATAGCCCTAGCCGTAGCCCTAACACTAACCCTAACCTTACCCTAACTCTAGTCCTAGCCCTAACCCTATCCCTAGCCCTAGCCCTAACCCTAACCATAACCCTAATCCTAGCCCTAAACCTAGACCTAGCCCTAACCCTAAACCTAACCCTAACCCTAAACTAGCCCTAGCCCTAACCCTAACCCTAACCCTAACAATAGCCCTAGCCCTAGACCTAGCCCTAGCTCTAGCCCTAAACCTAACCCTAAACATAGCCCTAGCCCTAACCCTAGCCCTAACCTTAGCACTAACCCTAACCCTAACACTAGCCCTAGCCCTAGCCCTAGATCTAGCCCTAGCCCTAGCCCTAACCCTAAACCTAAACTTAACCCTAGCCCTAACCCTAACCCTAACCCTAACCCTAGCCCTAGCCCTAACCCTAGCCCTAACCCTAGCCCTAGCCCTAGCATTAGCCCTAGCCCTTTCCCTAATACTAACCCTAGCCCTAGCCCTTGTCCTAGCCCTTGCCCTAACCCTAAACCTAACCCTATACCTAGCCCTAGACCTAGCCCTAGCCCTAGCCCTAGCCCTAACCGTAACCCTAACCCTAAACCTAACCCTAGCCCTAACCCTAACCCTAGCCCAAGCCCTAGCCCTAGCCCTAGCCCTAGCCCTAACCCTAGCCCTAGGTCTAACCCTAACCCTAACCATAGCCCTAGCCCTAGCCTTAGCCCAAACCCTAACCCAAAACTTAACCCTAACACTAGCCCTAGCCCTAACCCTAACCCTAACCCTAGCCCTAACCCTAACCCTAGCCCTAGATCTAACACTAAACCTAACCCTAACCCTAGCCCTAGCCCTAGCCCTAGCCCTAGCCCTAACCCTAACCCTAACCCTAACACTAACCCTAACACTAGCCCTAACCTAACCCTAACCCTAACCCTGGCCCTAGCCCTAGCCATAGCCCTTGCCCTAGCCTAACCCTAACCCTAAACCTAGTCCAGCCCTAGCCCTAGCACTATCCCTAACCCTAACACTAACCCTGACCCTAGCCCTAGACGTAGCCCTAGCCCTAGCCCAAGACCTAACACTAACCCTAACCCTAACCATAACCCTAGCCAGAGCCCTAAACCTAACCCTAACCCTAGCCCTAGACCTAACCCTAACCATAACCCTACCCTAGTCCAAGCCCTAACCCTAGCCATAGCCCAAGCCATAACACTAACCGTAACCCTAAACCTAACCCTAGCCCTAGCCCTAACCCTAACCCCAACCCTAGCCCTAAACCTAACCCTAACCCTAACCCTAAACCTAACCCTAGCCCAAACCCTAATCCTCACCCTAACCCTAGCCCAAGCCCTAGCGTTAGCCCTAGCACAAGCCCTAACCCTAACCCTAACCCTAACCCTAGTCCTAGCTATAAAAATAACCCTAACCCTAACCCTAGCCCTAGCCCTAGCCCTAGCCCTAAAACTAACCCTAACCCTAACCCAACCCTAGCCCTAGCCTTAGCCCTAACCCTAACCCTAACCCTAACCCTAGCCCTAGCCCTAGCCGTAGCACTAGTCCTAACCCTAACCCTAGCCCTAACCTTAAACCTAACCCTAACCCTAGCCCTAGACCTAGACCTAGTCCTAGCCCTAAACCTAACCCTAGCCCTAACGCTAACCCTAGCCCTAGACCTAACCCTAGCCCTAGCCCTAACCCTAACCCTAACCCTAGCCCTACCCCTAACCCTAACCCTAACCCTAGCCCTAGCCTAACCCTAGCCCTAACCCTAGCCCTAGCCCTAGCCTTAGCCTTAGCCCTTCCCCTAATACTAAGCCGAGCCCTAGCCCTAGTCCTAGCCCTTGCCCTAACCCTAAACCTAACCCTATACATAGCACTAGACCTAGCCCTAGCCCTAGCCCTAACCCTAACCCTAACCCTAACACTAGCCCTAGCCCTAGCCCTAGCCCTAACCCTAACCCTAAACCTTGCCCTAACCCTTGCCCTAACCCTAACCCTAGCCCTAGCCCTAGCCCTAGCCCTAGCACTAACCATAACCCTAACCCCAACACTAGCCCTGAACCTAACCCTAACCCTAACCCTAGCCGTAGCCCTAACCCTAGCCCTAAACCTCTCCCTAGCCCTAGCCCAAGCCCTAGCCCTAACCCTAACCCTAGCCCTAGCCCTAGCCCTAGCCTTAGCCCTAACTCTAAACCTAACCCTAGCCCTAGCCCTAGCCCTAGCCCTAACACTAACCCTAACCCTAACCCCATACCTAGCCCTGAACCTAATCCTAACCCTAACCCTAGCCGTAGTCCTAACCCTAGCCCTAACCCTAGTCCAAGCCCTAGCCCAAGCCCTAGACCTAAACCTAACCCTAACCCTAGCCCTAGCCCTAGCCCTAGCCCTAGCCCTAGTCCTAACCCTAAACCTAACCCTAGCCCTAGCCCTAGCCCTAACCCTAGCCCTAACCCTAACCCTAACCCTAGCCATAGCCCTAGACCTAGCACTAGCCCTATCCCTACCCTAGCCCTAACCCTAAACCTAGCCCTAGCCCTAACCCTAACCCTAACACTAGCCCTAGACCTAGCACTAGCCATAGCCCTAGCCCTAATCCTAACCCTAAACCTAACCCTAGACCTTGCCCTAGCCGTTGCCCTAACCCTAATACTAACCCTAGCCCTAGCCCTAGCCCTAACCCTTGTCCTAACCCTAACCCTAATCCTAGCCCTAGCCCTAGCCCTAGCCCTAACCCTAAACCTAACCCTAGCCCTAGTCCTAGCTCTAAAAATAACCCTAACCCTAACCCTAGCCCTAGCCCTAGCCCTAGCCCTAAAACTAACCCTAACCCTAACCCAACCCTAGCCCTAGCTTTAGCCCTAACCCTAACCCTAACCCTAACCATAACCCTAGCCCTAGCCCTAGCCCTAGCCCTAGCACTAGCCCTATCCCTAACCCTAGCCCTAACCCTAGCCCTGAACCTAACCCTAACCCTAACCCTAGCCCTAGCCCTAGCCCTAACTCTAAACCTAACCCTAGCCCTAGCCCTAGCCCTAACCCTAAACCTAACCCTAAACCTAACCCTAGCCCTAGCCTTAGCCCTAGCACTAGCCCTATCCCTAACCCTAGCCCTAACCCTAAACCTATCCCTAGCCCTAACCCTAACCCGAACACTAGACCTAGCACTAGCACTAGCCATAGCCCTAGCCCTAGTCCTAACCCTAAACCTAACCCTAGCACTTGCCCTAGCCGTTGCCCTAAACCTAAAACTAACCCTAGCCCTAGCCCTAGACCTAGCACTAACCCCAACCCTTACCCTAACCCTAACCCTAGCCCTAGCCTTAGCCCTAGCACTAGACCTAACCCTAGCCCTAGCCCTAGCCCTAACCCCAACCCTAACTCTAGCCCTAGCCCAAGCCCTAGCCCTAGCCCCAACCCTTACCCTAACCCTAACCCTAGCCCTTACACTAGCCCTAGCCCTAGCCCTAACCCTAGCCCTAGCCCTAGCCCTAACCCTAACCCTAACCCTAACCCTAGCCCAAGCCCTAGCCCTAGCCCTAGCCCTAGCCCTAGCCCTAACCCTAACCCTAACCCTAGCCCTAGCCCAAGCCCTAGCTCAAGCCCTAGCTCTAACCCTATCCCGAACCCTAGCCCTAGCCCTAGCCCTAGCCCTAGCCCTAGCCCTAACCCTAAACCTAACCCTAGCCCTGGCCCTAGCCCTAACCCTAACGCTAACCCTAACCCCAACACTAGCCCTGAACCTAACCCTAACCCTAACCCTAGCCGTAGCCCTAACCCTAGACCTAATCCTAGCCCTAGCCCTAGCCCAAGCCCTAGCCCTAACCCTAACCCTAACCCTAGCCCTAGCCCTAGCCCTAGCCCTAGCCCTAACCCTAAACCTAAACCTAGCCCTAGCCCAAGCCCTAGCCCAAGCCCTAGCCCTAACCCTAACCCTAACCCTAACCCTAGCCCTAGCCCAAGCCCTAGCCGTAACCCTAGCCCTAGCCCTAGCCCTAACCCTAACCCTAACCCTAAGCCCAACCCTAGCCCTGAACCTAACCCTAACCCTAACCCTAGCTGTAGCCCTAAGCCTAGCCTTAACCCTAGCCCTAGACCTCGCCCAAGCCCTAGCCCTAACCCTAACCCTAACCCTAGACCTAGCCCTAGCCCTAGCCCTAGCCCTAACCCTAAACCTAACACTAGCCCTAGCCCTAGCCCTAACCCTAACCCTAACCCTAACCCTGGCCCTAGCCCTAGCGCTAGCACTAGCCCTATCCCTAACCCTAGACCTAACCCTAAACCTAGCCCTAGCCCTAACCCTAACCCTAACACTAGCCCTAGCCCTAGCACTAGCCATATCCCTAGCCCTAGCCCTAACCCTAAACCTAACCCTAACCCTTGCCCTAGCCGTTGCCCTAACCCTAAAACTAACCCTAGCCCTAGCCCTAGCCCTAGCCCCAACCCTTACCCTAACCCTAACCCTAGCCCTAGCTCTAGCCCTAGCACTAGCCCTAACCCTAGCCCTAGCCCTAGCCCTAACCATAACCCTAACCCTAGCCGTAGCCCAAGCCCTAGGCTTAGCCCTAACCCTAACCCTAATCCTAGCCCTAGCCCTAGCCCTAGCACTAGCCCTAACCCTAGCCCTAGCCCTAGCCCTAACCCTAACCCTAACCCTACCCCTAGCCCTAGCCCTAACCCTAACACTAACCCTAGCCCTAGCCCTAAACCTAACCCTAACCCTAGCCCTAGCCCTAACCCTAAACCTAACCCTAGTCCAAGCCCTAGCCCTAGCCCTAGCCCCAGCCCTATAACTTACCGTAACCCTAAACCTAACCCTAGCCCTAGCCCTAACCCTAACCCTAACCCTAGCCCTAACCCTAACCCTAACCCTAAACCTAACCCTAGCCCAACCCTAATCCTCACCCTAACCCTAGCCCAATCCCTAGCGCTAGCCCTAGCCCAAGACCTAACACTAAACCTAACCCTAACCCTAGCCCTAGCTCTAAAAATAACCCTAAACCTAACCCTAGCCCTAGCCCTAGCCCTAACCCTAACCCTAACCCTAACCCTAACCCTAGCCCTAGCCCTAGCCCTAGCATTAGCCCTATCCCTAACCCTAGCCCTAACCCTAAACCTAGCCCTAGCACTAACACTAACCCTAACACTAGCCCTAGCCCTAGCACTAGCCATAGCCCTAGCCCTAGTCCTAACCCTAAAACTAACCCTAGCCCTTGCCCTAGCCGTTGCCCTAACCCTAAAACTAACCCTAGCCCTAGCCCTAGCCCTAGCCCTATCCCCAACACTTACCCTAACCCTAACACTAGCCCTAGCCCTAGCCCTAGCACTGGCCCTAACCCTAGCCCTAGCCCTAGCCCTAGCCCTAACCCTAACCAAAAACCTAGCCCTAGCCCAAGCCCTAGCCCTAGCCCCAACCCTTACCCTAATCCTTACCCTAGCCCTAGCGCTAGCCCTAGCCCTAGCCCTAACCCTAGCCCTAGCCCTAGCCCTAACCCTAGCCCTAACCCTAGCTCTAGCCATAGCCCTAGCCCTAACCCTAACCCTAACCCTAGCCCTAGCCCAAGCCATAGCCCAAGCCCAAACCCTTACCCTAACCCTAACCCTAGCCCTAGCCCTAGCCCTAGCCCTAGCCCTAACCCTAGCTCTAGCCATAGCCCTAGCCCTAACCCTAACCCTAACCCTAGCCCTAGCCCAAGCCATAGCCCAAGCCCAAACCCTTACCCTAACCCTAACCATAGCCCTAGCCCTAGCCCTAGCCCTAGCCCTAGCCCTAATCCTAGCCCTAACCCTAACCCTAACCATAGGCCTAGCCCTAACCCTTGCCCTAGCCGTTGCCCTAACCCTAAAACTAACCCTAGCCCTAGCCCTAGCCCTATCCCTAGCCCTAACCCTAACCCTAAAGAATGCCCTAACCCTTACCCTAACCCTAACCCTAGCCCTAGCCTTAGCCCTAGCCCTAGCCCTAAACCTAGCCCTAGCCCTAGCCCTAACACTAACCCTAGCCCTAGCCCTAGCGCTAAAACTAACCCTAACCCTAACCCAACCCTAGCCCTAGCCTTAGCCCTAACCCTAAACCTAACCCGAACCCTAGCCCTAGCCCTAGCACTAGTCCTAACCCTAACCCTAGCCCTAACCTTAAACCTAACCCTAACCCTAGCCCTAGCCCTAGCCCTAACCCTAGCCCTAAACCTAACCCTAACCCTAACGCTAACCCTAGCCCTAGACCTAAAACTAGCCCTAGCCCTAACCCTAACCCTAACGCTCCCCCTAACCCTAACCCTAACCCTAACCCTAGCGCTAGCCCTAACCCTAGCCCTAACCCTAGCCCTAGCCCTAGCCTTAGCCCTAGCCCTTCCCCTAATACTAACCCTAGCCCTAGCCCTAGCCCTAGCCCTTGCCCTAACCCTAAACCTAACCCTATACCTAGCCCTAGCCCTAGCCCTAGCCCTAGCCCTAACCCTAACCCTAACCCTAACCCTAACCCTAGCCCTAGCCCTAGCCCTAGCTCTAGCCCTAGCCCTAACCCTAACCCTAAAGCTTGCCCTAACCCTTGCCCTAACCCTAACCCTAGCCCTAGCCCTAGCCCTAGCCCTAACCCTAAATCTAACCCTATCCATAACACTAACCCTAGCCCTAGCCCTAGCCCTAGCCCTAGCACTAACCCTAACCCTAACCCCAACCCTAGCCCTGAACCTAACCCTAAACCTAACCCTAGCCGTAGCCCTAACCCTAGCCCTAACCCTAGCCCTAGCCCTAGCCCTAGCCCAAGCCCTAGCCCTAACCCTAACCCTAACCCTAGCCCTAGCATTAGCCCTAGCCCTAACCCTAACTCTAAACCTAACCCTAGCCCTAGCCATAGCCCTAACCCTAACACTAACCCTAACCCCACACCTAGCCCTGAACCTAACCCTAACCCTAACCCTAGCCGTAGCCCTAAAACTAGCCCTAACCTTGCCCTAGCCCTAGCCCAAGCCCTAGCCCAAACCCTAAGCCTAACCCTAGCCCTACCCCTAGCCCTAGCCCTAACCCTAACACTAACCCTAGCCCTAGCCCTAAACCTAACCCTAACCCTAGCCCTAGCCCTAACCCTAACCCTAACCCTAGTCCAAGCCCTAGCCCTAGCCCTAGCCCAAGCCCTATAACTTACCGTAACCCTAAACCTAACCCTAGCCCTAGCCCTAACCCTAACCCTAACCCTAGCCCTAACCCTAACCCTAACCCTAAACCTAACCCTAGCCCAACCCTAATCCTAACCCTAACCCTAGCCCAATCCCTAGCGTTAGCCCTAGCCCAAGACCTAACACTAAACCTAACCCTAACCCTAGCCCTAGCTCTAAAAATAACCCTAAACCTAACCCTAGCCCTAGCCCTAGCCCTAACCCTAACCCTAAACCTAACCCTAGCCCTAGCCCTAGCCCTAGCATTAGCCCTATCCCTAACCCTAGCCCTAACCCTAACCCTAGCCCTAGCCCAAGCCCTAACCCCAACACTTGCCCTAGCCCAAGCCCTAACACTAACCGTAACCCTTAACCTAACCCTAGCCCTAGCCCTAACCCTAACCCTAACCCTAGCCCTAACCCTAACCCTACCCTAAACCTAACCCTAGCCCAAACCCTAATCCTCACCCAAACCCTAGCCCAAGCCCTAGCACTAGCCCTAGCCCAAGCCCTAACCCTAACCCTAACCCTAACCCTAGCCCTAGCTCTAAAAATAACCCTAACCCTAACCCTAGCCCTAGCCCTAACCCTAGCCCTAACACTAGCCCAAGCCCTAGGCCAAGCCCTAGCCCTAACCCTAACCGTAACCCTAGCCCTAACACTAGCCCTAGCCCTAGCCCAAGCCCTAGTCCTAACCCTAACCCTAACCCTAGCCCTAGCCCTAGCCCAGGCCCTAACCCTAAACCTAAACCTAACCCTAGCCCTAGCCGTAGCCCTAACCCTAACACTAACCCTAACCCTAACCCTAGCCCTAGCCCTAGCCCTTGCCCTAGCCGTTGCCCTAACCCTAAAACTAACCCTAGCCCTAGCCCTAGCCCTAGCCCCAACCCTTACCCTAACCCTAACCCTAGCCCTAGCCCTAGCCCTAGCCCTAGCCCTAACCCTAGCTCTAGCCATAGCCCTAGCCCTAACCCTAACCCTAACCCTAGCCCTAGCCCAAGCCCTAGCCCAAGCCCAAACCCTTACCCTAACCCTAACCATAGCCCTAGCCCTAGCCCTAGCCCTAGCCCTAGCACTAACCCTAGCCCTAACCCTAACCCTAACCATAGGCCTAGCCCTAGCCCTTGCCCTAGCCGTTGCCCTAACCCTAAAACTAACCCTAGCCCTAGCCCTAGCCCTAGCCCTAGCCCTAACCCTAACCCTAAAGCTTGCCCTAACCCTTGCCCTAACCCTAACCCTAGCCCTAGCCCTAGCCCTAGCCCTAGCCCTAAACCTAGCCCTAGCCCTAGCCCTAGCCCTAACCCTAACCCTAACCCTAGCCCTAGCCCTAACGCTAAAACTAACCCTAACCCTAACCCAACCCTAGCCCTAGCCTTAGCCCTAACCCTAAACCTAACCCGAACCCTAGCCCTAGCCCTAGCACTAGTCCTAACCCTAACCCTAGCCCTAACCTTAAACCTAACCCTAACCCTAGCCCTAGCCCTAGCCCTAACCCTAGCCCTAAACCTAACCCTAACCCTAACGCTAACCCTAGCCCTAGACCTAAACCTAGCCCTAGACCTAACACTAACCCTAACGCTCCCCCCTAACCCTAACCCTAACCCTAACCCTAACCCTAACCCTAGCGCTAGCCCTAACCCTAGCCCTAACCCTAGCCCTAGCCCTAGCCTTAGCCCTAGCCCTTCCCCTAATACTAACCCTAGCCCTAGCCCTAGCCCTAGCCCTTGCCCTAACCCTAAACCTAACCCTATACCTAGCCCTAGCCCTAGCCCTAGCCCTAACCCTAACCCTAACCCTAACCCTAACCCTAGCCCTAGCCCTAGCCCTAGCTCTAGCCCTAGCCCTAACCCTAACCCTAAAGCTTGCCCTAACCCTTGCCCTAACCCTAACCCTAGCCCTAGCCCTAGCCCTAGCCCTAACCCTAAATCTAACCCTATCCATAACACTAACCCTAGCCCTAGCCCTAGCCCTAGCCCTAGCACTAACCCTAACCCTAACCCCAAACCTAGCCCTGAACCTAACCCTAAACCTAACCCTAGCCCTAACCCTAACCCTAGCCCTAACCCTAGCCCTAGCCCTAGCCCTAGCCCAAGCCCTAGCCCTAACCCTAACCCTAACCCTAGCCCTAGCATTAGCCCTAGCCCTAACCCTAACTCTAAACCTAACCCTAGCCCTAGCCATAGCCCTAACCCTAACACTAACCCTAACCCCACACCTAGCCCTGAACCTAACACTAACCCTAACCCTAGCCGTAGCCCTAAAACTAGCCCTAACCTTGCCCTAGCCCTAGCCCAAGCCCTAGCCCTAACCCTAACCCTAACCCTAGCCCTACCCCTAGCCCTAGCCCTAACCCTAACACTAACCCTAGCCCTAGCCCTAAACCTAACCCTAACCCTAGCCCTAGCCCTAACCCTAACCCTAACCCTAGTCCAAGCCCTAGCCCTAGCCCTAGCCCAAGCCCTATAACTTACCGTAACCCTAAACCTAACCCTAGCCCTAGCCCTAACCCTAACCCTAACCCTAGCCCTAACCCTAACCCTAACCCTAAACCTAACCCTAGCCCAACCCTAATCCTCACCCTAACCCTA
>CATKVR010000008.1:0-7500 GCA_949820135.1 Sylvilagus floridanus | reverse complement strand
CCTAACCCCAACCCTAGCCCTGAACCTAACCCTAACCCTAACCCTAGCCGTAGCCCTAACCCTAGCCCTAACCCTAGGCCTAGCCCTAACCCAAGGCCTAGCCCTAACCGTAACCCTAAACCTAGCCCTAGCCCTAGCCCTAGCCCTAGCCCTAACCCTAAACCTAACCCTAGCCCTAGCCCTAGCCCTAACCCTAACCCTAACCCTAACCCTAACCCTAACCCTAGCCCTAACCCTAGCCCTAGCACTAGCCCTATCCCTAACCCTAGCCCTAACCCTAAACGTAGCCCTAGCCCTAACCCAAACCCTAACACTTGCCCTACCCTAGCACTAGCCATAGCCCTAGCCCTAGTCCTAACCCTAAACCTAAACCTAGCCCTTGCCCTAGCCGTTGCCCTAATCCTAAAACTAACCCTAGCCCTAGCCCTAGCCCTAGCCCTAGCCCCAACCCTTACCCTAACCCTAATCCTAGCCCTAGCCCTAGCACTAGCCCTAACTCTAGCCCTAGCCCTAGCCCTAACCCTAATCCTAACCCTAGCCCTAGCCCTAACCCAAGGCCTAGCCCTAACCCTAACCCTAACCCTAACCCCAACCCTAGCCCTGAACCTAACCCTAACCCTAACCCTAGCCGTAGCCCTAACCCTAGACCTAACCCTAGCCCTAGCCCTAACCCAAGGCCTAGCCCTAACCGTAACCCTAAACCTAGCCCTAGCCCTAGCCCTAGCCCTAGCCCTAGCCCTAACCCTAGCCCTAGCACTAGCCCTATCCCTAACCCTAGGCCTAACCCTAAACATAGCCCTAGCCCTAACCCAAACCCTAACACTAGCCCTACCCTAGCACTAGCCATAGCCCTTGCCCTAGTCCTAACCCTAAACCTAACCCTAGTACTTGCCCTAGCCGTTGCCCCAACCCTAAAACTAACCCTAGCCCTAGCCCTAGCCCTAGCCCTAACCCCAACCCTTACCCTAACCCTAATCCTAGCCCTAGCCCTAGCCCTAGCACTAGCCCTATCCCTAGCCCTAGCCCTAGCCGTAACCCTAACCCTAACCCTAGCCCTAGCCCAAGCCCTAGCCCTGGCCCCAACCCTTACCCTAATCCTAACCCTAACCCTAGCCCTAGCCCTAGCCCTAGCCCTAGCCCTAAACCTAGCCGTAGCCCTAGCCCTAATCCTTACCCTATCCCTAGCCCTAGCCCAAGCCCTAGCCCTAGCCCTAGCGCTAACACTAACCCTAACCCTAAACCTAACCCTAGCCCTAGCCCTAACCCTAACCCTACCACTAGCCCTAGCCCTAACCCTAACCCTAACCCTAGACCTAGCCCTAAACCTAACCCTAACCCTAGCCCTAACCCTAACCCTAACCCTAGTCCAAGCCCTAGCCCTAGACCTAGCCCAAGCCCTAACACTAACCGTAACCCTAAACCTAACCCTAGCCCTAGCCCTAACCCTAACCCTAACCCTAGCCCTAACCCTAACCCTAACCCTAAACCTAACCCTAGCCCAAACCCTAATCCTCACCCTAACCCTAGCCCAAGCCCGAGCGCTAGCCCTAGCCCAAGCCCTAACCTTAAACCTAACCCTAACCCTAGCCCTAGCCCTAGACCTAGCCCTAGCCCTAAACCTAACACTAACACTAACGCTAACCCTAGCCCTAGACCTAACCCTAGCCCTAGCCCTAACACAAACCTAACCCTAGTCCTAACCCTAACCCTAAACCTAACCCTAGCCGTAGCCCTAACCCTAGCCCTAACCATAGCCCTAGCCCTAACCCTAACCCTAGCCCTAGCCCTAGCCCTAGCCCTAGCCCTAACCCTAACCCTAACCCTAAACCTTGCCCTAACCCTTGCCCTAAACCTAACCCAAGACCTAGCCCTAGCCCTAGCCCTAACCCTAAATCTAACCCTATCCATAACACTAACCCTAGCCCTAGCCCTAGCCCTAGCCCTAGCACTAACCTTAACCCTAACCCCAACCCTAGCCCTGAACCTAACCCTAACAATAACCCTAGCCGTAGCCCTAACCCTAGCCCTAACCCTAGCCCTAACCCTAGCCCTAGCCCTAGCCCTAGCCCTAACCCTAAACCTAACCCTAGCCCTAGCCCTAGCCCTAAACCTAACCCTAACCCTAACCCTAGCCATAGCCCTAGCCCTAGCACTAGCCCTAAGCCTAACCCTAACCCTAGCCCTAACCCTAAACCTAGCCCTAGCCCTAACCCTAATCCTAACCCTAGCCCTAGCCCTAGCCCTAGCCCTAGCCCTAGCCCTAACCCTAAACCTAACCCTAGCCCTAGCCCTAGCCCTAACCCTAAACCTAACCCTAAACCTAACCCTAGCCCTAGCCCTAGCCCTAGCACTAGCCCTATCCCTAACCCTAGCCCTAACCCTAAACCTAGCCCTAGCCCTAACCCTAACCCTAACACTAGCCCTAGCCCTAGCACTAGCCTTAGCCCTAGCCTTAGTCCTAACCCTAAACCTAACCGTAGCCCTTGCCCTAGCCGTTGCCCCAACCCTAAAACTAACCCTAGCCTTAGCCCTAGCCCTAGCCCCAACCCTTACACTAACCCTAACCCTAGCCCTAGCCCTAGCACTAGCACTAGCCCTAATCCTAGCCTTAGCCCTAGCCCTAACCCTAACCCTAACCCTAGCCATACCCCAAGCCCTAGACCTAGCCCCAACCCTTACCCTAACCCTAACCCTAGACCTAGCCCTAGCCCTAGCCCTAACCCTAGCCCTAACCCTAGCCCTAGCCCTAGCCCTAGCCCAAGCCCTAGCCCTAACCCTAACCCTAACCCTAGCCCTAGCATTAGCCCTAGCCCTAACCCTAACTCTAAACCTAACCCTAGCCCTAGCCATAGCCCTAACCCTAACACTAACCCTAACCCCACACCTAGCCCTGAACCTAACCCTAACCCTAACCCTAGCCGTAGCCCTAAAACTAGCCCTAACCTTGCCCTAGCCCTAGCCCAAGCCCTAGCCCTAACCCTAACCCTAACCCTAGCCCTACCCCTAGCCCTAACCCTAACCCTAACACTAACCCTAGCCCTAGCCCTAAACCTAACCCTAACCCTAGCCCTAGCCCTAACCCTAACCCTAAACCTAGTCCAAGCCCTAGCCCTAGCCCTAGCCCAAGCCCTATAACTTACCGTAACCCTAAACCTAACCCTAGCCCTAGCCCTAACCCTAACCCTAACCCTAGCCCTAACCCTAACCCTAACCTTAAACCTAACCCTAGCCCAACCCTAATCCTCACCCTAACCCTAGCCCAATCCCTAGCGCTAGCCCTAGCCCAAGACCTAACACTAAACCTAACCCTAACCCTAGCCCTAGCGCTAAAAATAACCCTAAACCTAACCCTAGCCCTAGCCCTAGCCCTAACCCTAACCCTAACCCTAACCCTAACCCTAGCCCTAGCCCTAGCCCTAGGATTAGCCCTATCCCTAACCCTAGCCCTAACCCTAACCCTAGCCCCTAGCCCAAGCCCTAACCCCAACACTTGCCCTAGCCCAAGCCCTAACACTAACCGTAACCCTAAACCTAACCCTAGCCCTAGCCCTAACCCTAACCCTAACCCTAGCCCTAACCCTAACCCTACCCTAAACCTAACCCTAGCCCAAACCCTAATCCTCACCCAAACCCTAGCCCAAGCCCTAGCGCTAGCCCTAGCCCAAGCCCTAACCCTAACCCTAACCCTAACCCTAGCCCTAGCTCTAAAAATAACCCTAACCCTAACCCTAGCCGTAGCCCTAACCCTAGCCCTAACACTAGCACAAGCCCCTAGGCCAAGCCCTAGCCCTAACCCTAACCGTAACCCTAGCCCTAACACTAGCCCTAGCCCTAGCCCAAGCCCTAGTCCTAACCCTAACCCTAACCCTAGCCCTAGCCCTAGCCCAGGCCCTAACCCTAACCCTAAACCTAACCCTAGCCCTAGCCCGTAGCCCTAACCCTAACACTAACCCTAACCCTAACCCTAGCCCTAGCCCTAGCCCTTGCCCTAGCCGTTGCCCTAAACCCTAAAACTAACCCTAGCCCTAGCCCTAGCCCTAGCCCTAGCCCTAGCCCCAACCCTTACCCTAACCCTAACCCTAGCCCTAGCCCTAGCCCTAGCCCTAGCCCTAACCCTAGCTCTAGCCATAGCCCTAGCCCTAACCCTAACCAAAACCCTAGCCCTAGCCCAAGCCCTAGCCCAAGCCCAAACCCTTACCCTAACCCTAACCATAGCCCTAGCCCTAGCCCTAGCCCTAACCCTAGCCCTAACCCTAACCCTAACCATAGGCCTAGCCCTAGCCCTTGCCCTAGCCGTTGCCCTAACCCTAAAACTAACCCTAGCCCTAGCCCTAGCCCTAGCCCTAGCCCTAACCCTAACCCTAAAGCTTGCCCTAACCCTTGCCCTAACCCTAACCCTAACCCTAGCCCTAGCCCTAGCCCTAGCCCTAGCCCTAAACCTAGCCCTAGCCCTAGCCCTAGCCCTAACCCTAACCCTAACCCTAGCCCTAGCCCTAGCGCTAAAACTAACCCTAACCCTAACCCAACCCTAGCCCTAGCCTTAGCCCTAACCCTAAACCTAACCCGAACCCTAGCCCTGCCCTAGCACTAGTCCTAACCCTAACCCTAGCCCTAACCTTAAACCTAACCCTAACCCTAGCCCTAGCCCTAGCCCTAACCCTAGCCCTAAACCTAACCCTAACCCTAACGCTAACCCTAGCCCTAGACCTAAACCTAGCCCTAGACCTAACACTAACCCTAACGCTCCCCCTAACCCTAACCCTAACCCTAACCCTAACCCTAGCGCTAGCCCTAACCCTAGCCCTAACCCTAGCCCTAGCCCTAGCCTTAGCCCTAGCCCTTCCCCTAATACTAACCCTAGCCCTAGCCCTAGCCCTAGCCCTTGCCCTAACCCTAAACCTAACCCTATACCTAGCCCTAGCCCTAGCCCTAGCCCTAGCCCTAACACTAACCCTAACCCTAACCCTAACCCTAGCCCTAGCCCTAGCCCTAGCTCTAGCCCTAGCCCTAACCCTAACCCTAAAGCTTGCCCTAACCCTTGCCCTAACCCTAACCCTAGCCCTAGCCCTAGCCCTAGCCCTAACCCTAAATCTAACCCTATCCATAACACTAACCCTAGCCCTAGCCCTAGCCCTAGACCTAGCACTAACCCTAACCCTAACCCCAACCCTAGCCCTGAACCTAACCCTAACCCTAACCCTAGCCGTAGCCCTAACCCTAGCCCTAACCCTAGCCCTAGCCCTAGCCCTAGCCCAAGCCCTAGCCCTAACCCTAACCCTAACCCTAGCCCTAGCATTAGCCCTAGGCCTAACCCTAACTCTAAACCTAACCCTAGCCCTAGCCATAGCCCTAACCCTAACACTAACCCTAACCCCAAACCTAGCCCTGAACCTAACCCTAACCCTAACCCTAGCCGTAGCCCTAAAACTAGCCCTAACCTTTCCCTAGCCCTAGCCCAAGCCCTAGCCCTAACCCTAACCATAACCCTAGCCCTAGCCCTAGCCCTAGCCCTAGCCCTAACCCTAAACCTAACCCTAGCCCTAGCCCTAGCCCTAAACCTAACCCTAACCCTAACCCTAGCCATAGCCCTAGCCCTAGCACTAGCCCTAAGCCTAACCCTAACCCTAGCCCTAACCCTAAACCTAGCCCTAGCCCTAACCCTAATCCTAACCCTAGCCCTAGCCCTAGCCCTAGCCCTAGCCCTAGCCCTAACCCTAAACCTAACCCTAGCCCTAGCCCTAGCCCTAACCCTAACCCTAACCCTAAACCTAACCCTAGCCCTAGCCCTAGCCCTAGCACTAGCCCTATCCCTAACCCTAGCCCTAACCCTAAACCTAGCCCCTAGCCCTAACCCTAACCCTAACACTAGCCTTAGCCCTAGCACTAGCCTTAGCCCTAGCCTTAGTCCTAACCCTAAACCTAACCGTAGCCCTTGCCCTAGCCGTTGCCCCAACCCTAAAACTAACCCTAGCCTTAGCCCTAGCCCTAGCCCCAACCCTTACACTAACCCTAACCCTAGCCCTAGCCCTAGCACTAGCACTAGCCCTAATCCTAGCCTTAGCCCTAGCCTTAACCCTAACCCTAACCCTAGCCATACCCCAAGCCCTAGACCTAGCCCCAACCCTTACCCTAAACCTGACCCTAGACCTAGCCCTAGCCCTAGCCCTAACCCTAGCCCTAACCCTAGCCCTAGCCCTAGCCCTAGCCCTAGCCCAAGCCCTAGCCCTAACCCTAACCCTAACCCTAGCCCTAGCATTAGCCCTAGCCCTAACCCTAACTCTAAACCTAACCCTAGCCCTAGCCATAGCCCTAACCCTAACACTAACCCTAACCCCACACCTAGCCCTGAACCTAACCCTAACCCTAACCCTAGCCGTAGCCCTAAAACTAGCCCTAACCTTGCCCTAGCCCTAGCCCAAGCCCTAGCCCTAACCCTAAGCCTAACCCTAGCCCTACCCCTAGCCCTATCCCTAACCCTAACACTAACCCTAGCCCTAGCCCTAAACCAAACCCTAACCCTAGCCCTAGCCCTAACCCTAACCCTAAACCTAGTCCAAGCCCTAGCCCTAGCCCTAGCCCAAGCCCTATAACTTACCGTAACCCTAAACCTAACCCTAGCCCTAGCCCTAACCCTAACCCTAACCCTAGCCCTAACCCTAACCCTAACCCTAAACCTAACCCTAGCCCAACCCTAATCCTCACCCTAACCCTAGCCCAATCCCTAGCGCTAGCCCTAGCCCAAGACCTAACACTAAACCTAACCCTAACCCTAGCCCTAGCTCTAAAAATAACCCTAAACCTAACCCTAGCCCTAGCCCTAGCCCTAACCCTAACCCTAACCCTAACCCTAACCGTAGCCCTAGCCCTAGCCCTAGCATTAGCCCTATCCCTAACCCTAGCCCTAACCCTAACCCTAGCCCTAGCCCAAGCCCTAACCCCAACACTTGCCCTAGCCCAAGCCCTAACACTAACCGTAACCCTAAACCTAACCCTAGCCCTAGCCCTAACCCCTAACCCTAACCCTAGCCCTAACC
The DNA here is from genome assembly GCA_949820135.1 of Sylvilagus floridanus. NCBI lineage: Eukaryota > Metazoa > Chordata > Mammalia > Lagomorpha > Leporidae > Sylvilagus > Sylvilagus floridanus. Next base: position 466 of record CATKVR010000008.1, on the reverse strand, counting down.
CTAACCCTACCCTAAACCTAACCCTAGCCCAAACCCTAATCCTCACCCAATCCCTAGCCCAAGCCCTAGCTCTAGCCCTAGCCCAAGCCCTAACCCTAACCCTAACCCTAACCCTAGCCCTAGCTCTAAAAATAACCCTAACCCTAACCCTAGCCGTAGCCCTAACCCTAGCCCTAACACTAGCACAAGCCCTAGGCCAAGCCCTAGCCCTAACCCTAACCGTAACCCTAGCCCCTAACACTAGCCCTAGCCCTAGCCCAAGCCCTAGTCCTAACCCTAACCCTAACCCTAGCCCTAGCCCTAGCCCAGGCCCTAACCCTAACCCTAAACCTAACCCTAGCCCTAGCCGTAGCCCTAACCCTAACACTAACCCTAACCCTAACCCTAGCCCTAGCCCTAGCCCTTGCCCTAGCCGTTGCCCTAACCCTAAAACTAACCCTAGTCCTAGCCCTAGCCCTAGCCCTAG
>CATKVR010000007.1:200000-205000 GCA_949820135.1 Sylvilagus floridanus | reverse complement strand
GGTTTAGGGTTATGGTTAGGGCTATGGTTAGAGTTAGTATTAGGGTTAGGGGAAGGGCTAGGGCTAGGGCTAGGGCTAGGGCAAGGGCTAGGGTTAGAGTTTGGGTTAGGGCCAGTGTTAGGGCCAGGGCTAGGGTTAGGGTTAGCGTTAGGGCTAGGGCTCGGGCTAGGGCTAGGGTTAGGGTTAGGGTTAGGGTTAGGCTTAGGGCTAGGGCTAGGGTTAGGGCTAGGGCTAGGTTTAGGGTAAGGGCTAGGGCTAGGACAGCGCTAGGGTTAGGGTTAGGGTTAGGGTTAGGGCTACGGTTAGGGTTAGGGTTAGGGCTAGGGCTAGGGCTAGGGCTCGGCCTAGGCATAAGGCTTGGGCTAGGGCTAGGGTTAGGTTCAGGGTTAGGGTTAGGGTAGGTCTAGGGCTAGGGCTAAGGCTAGGGTTAGGGTTAGGGTTAGGGCTAGGGTTAGGGTTAGGGCAAGGGCTAGGTTTAAATTTAGGGTTAGGGTTAGGGCTAGGGCTAGGGTTAGGGTTAGGTTTAGTGCTAGGGTTAGGGTTAATGCTAGGCTTAGGGCTAGGGTTAGGGTTAGGGTTAGGTTTAGGGCTAGGGCTAGGGCTAGGCTTAGGTTTAGGGTTAGGGCTAGTGCTAGGGCTAGGGCTAGGGCTAGGGCTAGGGTTATGTTTAGGGTTAGGGCTAGGGCTAGGGCTAGGGTTTGGTTTAGGGCTAGGGCTAGGGCTAGTGCTAGGGCTACGGCTAGAGTTAGGTTTAGGGTTAGGGCTAGGGTTAGAGCTAGGGTTAGGGCAAGGGCTAGGGCTAGGGTTAGGGCTAGGGTTAGGGTTAGGGCTAGGGCTACGGCTAGTGCTAGGGCTAGGGTTAGGGCTAGGGCTAAGGCTAGGGTTAGGGTAGGTCTAGGGTTAGGGTTAGGGTTAGGGCTAGGGCTAGGGTAGGGCTAGGGCTAGGGTTAGGGTTAGTGTTAGGGTTAGGGTTAGGGCTAGGGCTAGGGTTAGGGCTAGGGCTAGGTTTAGGGCTAGGGCTAGGGTTAGGTCTAGGGCTAGGGTTAGGGCTAGGGCTAGGCCTAAGGCTTGGGCTAGGGCTAGGGTTAGGTTTAGGGTTAGGGTTAGGGCTACGGCTAGGGTTAGGGTTAGGGTTAGGGTTAGGGCTAGGTTTAGGGTAAGGGTCAGGGTTAGGGTTAGGGCTAGGGCTAGGGTTAGGGCTAGGGCTAGGGTTAGGGCTAGGGCTAGGGTTAGGGTTAGGGCTAGGGCTAGGACTAGGGCTAGGTTTAGGGTAAGGGTTAGGTTTAGGGCTAGGGTTAGAGTTAGGGTTAGGGCTAGGGCAAGGGCTCGCATTCGGGTAAGGGTTAGGGCTAGGGCTAGGGTTAAGGCTTGAGCTAGGATTAGGGTTAGGGTTAGGGTTAGTGTTAGGGTTAGGGTTAGGTCTAGGGCTAGGGTTAGGGTTAGGGTTAGGGTTAGGGTTAGGGTTAGCGTTAGGGCCAGGGCTAGGGCTATGGCAGGGTTAGGGATAGGTTAGGGCTAGGGATAGGGCTAGGGCTAGGGTTAGCGTTATGTTTAGGGTTAGGGCTAGGGCTAGGGTAGGTTTAGGGTTAGTTCTAGGGTTAGGGTTAATGCTAGGGTTAGGTCTAGGCTTAGGGTTAGGGTTAGCGTTAGGGCCAGGGCTAGGGCTATGGCTAGGGTTAGGCTTAGGTTAGGGCTAGGTTTAGGGCTAGGGCTAGGGTTAGGTCTAGGGCTAGGGTTAGGGCTAGGGCTAGGCCTAAGGCTTGGGCTAGCTCTAGGGTTAGGTTTAGGGTTAGGGTTAGGGCTACGGCTAGGGTTAGGGTTAGGGTTAGGGTTAGGGCTAGGTTTAGTGTAAGGGTCAGGTTTAGGGTTAGGGCTAGGGCTAGGGTTAGGGCTAGGGCTAGGGTTAGGGTTAGGGCTAGGGCTAGGACTAGGGTTAGGTTTAGGGTAAGGTTTAGGGTTAGGGCTAGGGTTAGAGTTAGGGTTAGGGCTAGGGCAAGGGCTAGCACTCGGGTAAGGGTTAGGGCTAGGGCTAGGGTTAGGGCTTGAGCTAGGATTAGGGTTAGGGTTAGGGTTAGTGTTAGGGTTAGGGTTAGGTCTAGGGCTAGGGTTAGGGTTAGGGTTAGGGTTAGGGTTAGCGTTAGGGCCAGGGCTAGGGCTATGGCTAGGGTTAGGGATAGGTTAGGGCTAGGGATAGGGCTAGGGCTAGGGTTAGCGTTATGTTTAGGGTTAGGGCTAGGGCTATGTAGGGTTAGGGTTAGTTCTAGGGTTAGGGTTAATGCTAGGGTTAGGGCTAGGCTTAGGGTTAGGGTTAGCTTAGGGCCAGGGCTAGGGCTATGGCTAGGGTTAGGCTTAGGTTAGGGCTAGGGCTAGGGCTAGGGCTAGGGTAAGGGTTTGGGCTAGGGCTAGGGTTAGGACTAGGGCTAGGGCTAGGGTCAGGGTTAGGGATAGGGTTAGGGTTAGGGTTAGGGCTAGGGCTAGGGTTATGGCTATGGCTAGGGCAAGGGCTAGGGCTAGGGCTAGGTCTAGGGTTAGACCTAGGGTTAGGGCTAGGGCTAGGGTTAGGGTTAGGGCTAGGGTTAGGGTTAGGGTTAGGGTTATTGTTACGGCTGGGGTTAGGTATAGGGTTAGGGCTAGGGCTAGGGCTAGTGCTAGGGTTAGGGTTAGGGCTAGGGCTAGGGTTAGAGTTAGGGCTAGGGTTAGGGTTAGGGCTAGGGTTAGGGTAATGCTAGGTTTAGGGCTAGGGATCGGGTTAGGGTTAGGGCTAGGGCTAGGGTTAGGGTTAGGTTTAGGGTTAGGGCTAGGGTTAGGTTTAGGGTTAGGGTTAGGGTTAGGGCTAGGGCTAGGGCTAGTGCTAGGGTTTGGGTTAGGGCTAGGGCTAGGGTTAGGGTTAGGGCTAGGGTTAGGGTTAGGGCTAGGGTTAGGGTAATGCTAGGTTTAGGGCTAGGGATCGGTTTAGGGTTAGGGCTAGGCCTAGGGCTAGGGCTAGGGCTAGACCTAGGGCTAGTGCGAGGGGTAGGGTTAGGGCTAGGGCTAGGGTTAGGGTTAGGGTTAGGGTTAGGGCTAGGTCTAGGGCTAGGCCTATGGCTAGGGCTAGGGCTAGGGTTAGGGTTAGGGTTAGGGTTAGGGCTAGGGCTAGGGTTAGGGTTAGGTTTAGGGTTAGGGCTAGGGTTAGAGTTAGGGTTAGGGTTAGGGTTAGGGCTATGGCTAGGGTTAGGGCTAGGGCTGGGGTTAGGTTTAGAGCTAGGACTAGGGCTAGGGCTAGGGTTAGGGTTAGGGCTAGGGTTAGGGTAATGCTAGGTTTAGGGCTAGGGATCGGGTTAGGGTTAGGGTTAGGGCTAGGCCTAGGGCTAGGGCTAGGGCTAGGCCTAGGGCTAGTGCGAGGGGTAGGGTTAGGCCTAGGGCTAGGGTTAGGGTTAGGGTTAGGGTTAGGGCTAGGGTTAGGGTTAGGGTTAGGGTTAGGGTTAGGGCTAGGGCTAGGGCTAGGTTTAGGGCTAGGGCTAGGGTTAGGGTTAGGGCTTGGACTAGGGCCAGGGCTAGGGTTAGGGTTAGGGCTAGGGCTAGGGCTAGGGCTAGGCCTATGGCTAGGGCTAGGGCTAGGGTTAGGGTTAGGGTTAGGGTTAGGTTTGGGCTAGGGTTAGGATTAGGGTTAGGGCTAGGGTTAGAGTTAGGGTTAGGGTTAGGGGTAGGGCTATGGCTAGGGTTAGGGCTAGGGCTAGGGTTAGGTTTAGAGCTAGGACTAGGGCTAGGGCTATGGCTAGGGCTAGGGCTAGGGTTTGGGTTATGGCTAGGATTAGGGTTAGGGTTAGGGCTAGGTCTAGGGCTAGGGCTTGGGCTAGGGCTAGGTTTAGGGTTAGGGTTAGGGCTAGGTCTAGGTTTAGGGCTAGGGCTAGGTTTATGATATGGCTAGGGCAAGGGCTAGGGCTAGGGTTAGGGTTAGGGCTAGGGCTAGGGCTAGGGCTAGGCCTATGGCTAGGGCTAGGGCTAGGGTTAGGGTTAGGGTTAGGGTTAGAGCTAAGGCTAGGGTTCGGGTTAGGGTTAGGGCTAGGGTAGAGTTAGGGTTAGGGTTAGGGTTAGGGCTATGGCTAGGGTTAGGGCTAGGGCTAGGGTTAGGGTTAGAGCTAGGACTAGGGCTAGGGCTAGGGCTAGGGCTAGGGCTAGGGTTTGGGTTATGGCTAGGGTTAGGGTTAGGGTTAGGGCTAGGTCTAGGGCTAGGGCTTGGGCTAGGGCTATGGTTAGGGTTAGGGTTAGGGCTAGGGCTAGGTTTAGGGCTAGGGCTAGGTTTATGATATGGCTAGGGCAAGGGCTAGGGCTAGGGTTAGGGTTAGGGTTAGGGTTAGGGTTAGGGCTAGGGCTAGGGTTATGGCTATGGCTAGGGCAAGGGCTAGGGCTAGGGCTAGTCTAGGGTTATGCCTAGGTTTAGGGCTAGGGCTAGGGTTAGGGTTACGGCTAGGATTAGGGTTAGGGTTAGGGTTAGGGTTATTGTTACGGCTAGGGTTAGGGTTAGGGTTAGGGCTAGGGCTAGGGCTAGTGCTAGGGTTAGGGTTAGGGCTAGGGCTAGGGTTAGGGTTAGGGTTAGGGTTAGGGTTAGGGCTAGGGTTAGGGTAATGCTAGGTTTAGGGCTAGGGATCGGGTGAGGGTTAGGGCTAGGCGTAGGGCTAGGGCTAGGGCTAGGCCTAGGGCTAGTGCGAGGGGTAGGGTTAGGGCTAGGGCTAGGGTTAGGGTTAGGGTTAGGGTTAGGGCTAGGGTTAGGGTTAGGGTTAGGGTTAGGGTTAGGGCTAGGGGTAGGGCTAGGTTTAGGGCTAGGGCTAGGGTTAGGGTTAGGGCTTGGACTAGGGCCAGGGCTAGGGTTAGGGTTAGGGTTAGGGCTAGGGCTAGGGCTAGGGCTAGGGCTAGGCCTATGGCTAGGGCTAGGGCTAGGGTTAGGGTTAGGGTTAGGGTTAGGTCTAGGGCTAGGGTTAGGATTAGGGTTAGGGCTAGGGTTAGAGTTAGGGTTAGGGTTA
>CATKVR010000007.1:172500-177500 GCA_949820135.1 Sylvilagus floridanus | reverse complement strand
TTAGGGCTAGGGCTGGGGTTAGGGTTAGAGCTAGGACTAGGGCTAGGGCTAGGGTTAGGGTTAGGGCTAGGGTTAGGGTAATGCTAGGTTTAGGGCTAGGGATCGGGTTAGAGTTAGGGCTAGGCCTAGGGCTAGGGCTAGGGCTATGCCTAGGGCTAGTGCGAGGGGTAGGGTTAGGGCTAGGGCTAGGGTTAGGGTTAGGGTTAGGGTTAGGGCTAGGGTTAGGGTTAGGGTTAGGGTTAGGGTTAGGGCTAGGGCTAGGGCTAGGTTTAGGGTAGGGCTAGGGTTAGGGTTAGGGCTTGGACTAGGGCCAGTGCTAGGGTTAGGGTTAGGGTTAGGGCTAGGGCTAGGGCTAGGGCTAGGGCTAGGGCTAGGCCTATGGCTAGGGCTAGGGCTAGGGTTAGGGTTAGGGTTACGGTTAGGTCTAGGGCTAGGGTTAGGATTAGGGTTAGGGCTAGGGTTAGAGTTAGGGTTAGGGTTAGGGGTAGGGCTATGGCTAGGGCTGGGCTAGGGCTAGGGTTAGGTTTAGAGCTAGGACTAGGGCTAGGGCTATGGCTAGGGCTAGGGCTAGGGTTTGGGTTATGGCTAGGGTTAGGGTTAGGGTTAGGGCTAGGTCTAGGGCTAGGGCTTGTGCTAGGGCTAGGGTTAGGGTCTGGGTTAGGGCTAGGGCTAGGTTTAGGGCTAGGGCTAGGTTTATGATATGGCTAGGGCAAGGGCTAGGGCTTGGGTTAGGGCTAGGGTTAGGGTTAGGGTTAGGGCTAGGGCTAGGGCTAGGGCTAGGGCTAGGGCTAGGCCTATGGCTAGGGTAGGGCTAGTGTTAGGGTTAGGGTTAGGGTTAGGGCTAGGGCTAGGTTTAGGGCTAGGGCTAGGTTTATGATATGGCTAGGGCAAGGGCTAGGGCTAGGGTTAGGGTGAGGGTGAGGGTTAGGGTTAGGTCTAGGGCTAGGGTTATGGCTATGGCTAGGGCAAGGGCTAGGGCTAGGGCTAGGTCTAGGGTTATGCCTAGGTTTAGGGCTAGGGCTAGGGTTAGGGTTACGGCTAGGGTTAGGGTTAGGGTTAGGGCTAGGGCTAGGGCTAGTGCTAGGGTTAGGGTTAGGGCTAGGGCTAGGGTTAGGGTTAGGGCTAGGGTTAGGGTTAGGGCTAGGGTTAGGGTAATGCTAGGTTTAGGGCTAGGGATCGGGTGAGGGTTAGGGCTAGGCGTAGGGCTAGGGCTAGGGCTAGGCCTAGGGCTAGTGCGAGGGGTAGGGTGAGGGCTAGGGCTAGGGTTAGGGTTAGGGTTAGGGTTAGGGCTAGGGTTAGGGTTAGGGTTAGGGTTAGGGTTAGGGCTAGGGCTAGGGTTAGGGCTAGGGCTAGGGTTAGGGTTAGGGCTAGGACTAGGGCTAGGGCTAGGGTTAGGGTTAGTGTTAGCGGTAGGGCTAGGGTTAGGGTTGGGTTAGGGCTAGGGCTGGGGCTAGGGCTAGGGCTAGGGCTAGGGTTAGGGTTAGGGTTATTGCTAGGGCTAGGGCTAGGGCTAGGGTTAGGGTTAGGGTTAGGGTTATTGCTAGGGCTAGGGCTAGGGCTAAGGTTAGGGTTAGGGTTAGGGCTAGGGCTAGGGCTAGGGCTAGGGTTATGTTTAGGGCTAGGACTAGGGCTAGGGCTAGAGTTAGGGTTAGGGTTATTACTAGGGTTAGGGCTAGGTTTAGGGCAAGGGCTAGGGGCTAGGGTTAGGGTTAGGGCTAGGGCTATGACTAGGGCTAGGGCTAGGGTTAGGGCTAGGGTTAAGGCTAGGGTTAGGGTTAGGGCTAGGGTTAGGGTTAGGGTTACGGCTAGGGCTAGGGCTAGGGCTAGGGTTAGGGTTAGGGTTAGGGTTAGGGCTAGGGCTAGGGCTAGGGTTAGGGCTAGGGCTAGGGTTAGGGTTAGGGTTAGGGTTAGGGCTAGGGTTAGGGTTAGGGTTAGGGCTAGGGCTAGGGTTAGGGCTAGGGCTAGGGTTAGGGTTAGGGCTAGGACTAGGGCTAGGGCTAGGGTTAGGTTTAGGTTTAGGGTTAGGGTTAGGGCTAGGGTTATGGTTTGGTTTAGGGCTAGGGCTAGGGCTAGGGGCTACGGCTAGGGCTAGGGTTAGGGTTAGGGTTAGGGCTAGGGCTAGGGCTAGGGCTAGGGTTAGGGTTAGGGTAAGGGCTAGGGCTAGGGCTAAGGCTAGGGTTAGGTTTAGGGCTAGGGCTAGGGCTAGGGCTAGAGTTAGGGTTAGGGGTAGGGCTAGGGTTAGGGCTAGGTTTAGGGTTAGGGCTTGGGCTAGGGTTAGGGCTCGGGTTAGGGTTAGGGCTAGGGCTAGGGCTAGGGCTAGGGCTAGGGTTAGGGCTAGGACTAAGGCTAGGTTTAGGGTTAGGGCTAGGGTTAGGGTTAGGGGTAGGGGCTAGGACTAGGGCTAGGGCTAGGGCTAGGGTTAGGGTTAGGGTTAGGGTTAGGGCTAGGGCTAGGGTTAGGGCTAGTGTTAGGGCTAGGGCTAGGGTCAGGGTTACGGCTAGGGTTAGGGTTAGGGTTAGGGCTAGGGCTAGGGTTAAGGCTAGGGCTAGGGTCAGGGTTACGGCTAGGGTTAGGGTTAGGGTTAGGGCTAGGGCTAGGGCTAGTGCTAGGGCTAGGGATAGGGCTAGGCTAGGGCTAGGGTTAGGGTTAGGGTTAGGGCCAGGTTAAGGGCTAGGGCTAGGACTAGGGCTAGGTTTAGGCCTGGGTAAGGGTTAGGGCTTGGGCTAGTGTTGGGGCTAGGGCTAGGGTTAGGGTTAGGGCTAGGGTTAGGGCTACGTCTAGGGTTAGGTTTAGGGTTAGGTTTAGGGTTAGGGTTAGGGCTAAGGCTATGGCTACGGCTAGGGCTAGGCCTATGGCTAGGGCTAGTGCTAGGGTTAGTGTTAGGTTTAGGGCTAGGGCTAGGGTTTGGGTTAGGTTTAGGGCTAGGGTTAGGGTTAGGGTTAAGGTTAGGGATAGGGCTATGGGTTAGGGTTAGGGCTAGGGTTAGGGTTAGGGTTAGGGCTAGGGCTAGGGTTATGGCTATGGCTAGGGCAAGGGCTAGGGCTAGGGCTAGGTCTAGGGTTAGGGTTAGGGTTAGGGTTAGGGTTAGGGTTAGGGTTAGGGCTAGGGTTAGGTTTAGGGTTAGGGTTAGGGTTAGGGCTAGGGCTAGGTCTAGGGCTAGGGCTTGGGCTAGGGCTAGGGTTAGGGTTAGGGTTAGGGCTAGGGCTAGGTTTAGGGCTAGGGCTAGGTTTATGATATGGCTAGGGCAAGGGCTAGGGCTTGGGTTAGGGCTAGGGTTAGGGTTAGGGTTAGGGCTAGGGCTAGGGTTAGGGTTAGGGTTAGGGTTAGGGTTAGGGCTAGGGCTTGGGCTAGTGCTAGGGTTAGGGTTAGGGCTAGGGCTAGGGTTAGGGTTAGAGCTAGGATTAGGGTTAGGGCTAGGGTTAGGGTAATGCTAGGTTTAGGGCTAGGGATCGGGTTAGGGTTAGGGCTAGGCTTAGGGCTAGGGCTAGGGCTAGACCTAGGGCTAGTGCGAGGGGTAGGGTTAGGGCTAGGGCTAGGGTTAGGGTTAGGGTTAGGGCTAGGGTTAGGGTTAGGGTTAGGGTTAGGGCTAGGGCTAGGGCTAGGCCTATTGCTAGGGCTAGGGCTAGGGTTAGGGTTAGTGTTAGGGTTAGGGCTAGGGCTAGGGTTAGGGTTAGGGTTAGGGCTAGGGTTAGAGTTAGGGTTAGGGTTAGGGTTAGGGCTATGGCTAGGGTTAGGGCTAGGGGCTGGGGTTAGGGTTAGAGCTAGGGACTAGGGCTAGGGCTAGGGTTAGGGTTAGGGCTAGGGTTAGGGTAATGCTAGGTTTAGGGCTAGGGATCGGGTTAGAGTTAGGGCTAGGCCTAGGGCTAGGGCTAGGGCTATGCCTAGGGCTAGTGCGAGGGGTAGGGTTAGGGCTAGGGCTAGGGTTAGGGTTAGGGTTAGGGTTAGGGCTAGGGTTAGGGTTAGGGTTAGGGTTAGGGTTAGGTCTAGGGCTAGGGCTAGGTTTAGGGTAGGGCTAGGGTTAGGGTTAGGGCTTGGACTAGGGCCAGTGCTAGGGTTAGGGTTAGGGTTAGGGCTAGGGGCTAGGGCTAGGGCTACTAGGGCTAGGCCTATGGCTAGGGCTAGGGCTAGGGTTAGGGTTAGGGTTACGGTTAGGTCTAGGGCTAGGGTTAGGATTAGGGTTAGGGCTAGGGTTAGAGTTAGGGTTAGGGTTAGGGGTAGGGCTATGGCTAGGGCTGGGCTAGGGCTAGGGTTAGGTTTAGAGCTAGGGACTAGGGCTAGGGCTATGGCTAGGGCTAGGGCTAGGGTTTGGGTTATGGCTAGGGTTAGGGTTAGGGTTAGGGCTAGGTCTAGGGCTAGGGCTTGTGCTAGGGCTAGGGTTAGGGTCTGGGTTAGGGCTAGGGCTAGGTTTAGGGCTAGGGCTAGGTTTATGATATGGCTAGGGCAAGGGCTAGGGCTTGGGTTAGGGCTAGGGTTAGGGTTAGGTTTAGGGGCTAGGGCTAGGGCTAGGGCTAGGGCTAGGGCTAGGCCTATGGCTAGGGCTAGGGCTAGGGTTAGGGTTAGGGTTAGGGTTAGGGCTAGGGCTAGGTTTAGGGCTAGGGCTAGGTTTATGATATGGCTAGGGCAAGGGCTAGGGCTAGGGTTAGGGTTAGGGTGAGGGTTAGGGTTAGGGCTAGGGCTAGGGTTATGGCTATGGCTAGGGCAAGGGCTAGGGCTAGGGCTAGGTCTAGGGTTATGCCTAGGTTTAGGGCTAGGGCTAGGGTTAGGGTTACGGCTAGGGTTAGGGTTAGGGTTAGGGCTAGGGCTAGGGCTAGTGCTAGGGTTAGGGTTAGGGCTAGGGCTAGGGTTAGGGTTAGGGCTAGGGTTAGGGTTAGGGCTAGGGTTAGGGTAATGCTAGGTTTAGGGCTAGGGATCGGGTGAGGGTTAGGGCTAGGCGTAGGGCTAGGGCTAGGGCTAGGCCTAGGGCTAGTGCGAGGGGTAGGGTGAGGGCTAGGGCTAGGGTT
>CATKVR010000007.1:165000-170000 GCA_949820135.1 Sylvilagus floridanus | reverse complement strand
TTAGGGTTAAGGTTAGGGTTAGGGCTAGGGCTAGTGTTAGGGCTAGGGCTAGGGCTATGGTTAGTGCTAGGACTAAGGCTAGGGTTAGGGTTAGGGCTAGGGTTAGGGTTAGGGTTAGGGCTAGGGCTAGGGCTAGGGCTAGGGCTAGGGTTAGGGTTAGGGTTAGGGCTAGGGTTAGGGTTAGGGTTAGTGTTAGGGTTAGGGCTAGGGCTAGGGTTAGGGCTAGGGCTAGGGTTAGGGTTAGGGCTAGGGACTAGGGCTAGGGCTAGGGTTAGGGTTAGGTTTAGGGTTAGGGTTAGGGCTTGGGTTAGGCTTTGGGTTAGGGCTAGGTCTAGGGCTAGGGCTACGGCTAGGGCTAGGGTTAGGGTTAGGGTTAGGGCTAGGGCTAGGGCTAGGGCTAGGGTTAGGGTTAGGGTTAGGGCTAGGGCTAGGGCTAGGGCTAGGGTTAGGTTTAGGGCTAGGGCTAGGGCTAGGGCTAGAGTTAGGGTTAGGGTAGGGCTAGGGTTAGGGCTAGGTTTAGGGTTAGGGCTTGGGCTAGGGTTAGGCCTCGGGTTAGGGTTAGGGCTAGGGCTAGGGCTAGAGCTAGGGCTAGGGTTAGGGCTAGGACTAAGGCTAGGGTTAGGGTTAGGGCTAGGGTTAGGGTTAGGGTTAGGGCTAGGGCTAGGGCTAGGGCTAGAGTTAGGGTTAGGCTTAGGGTTAGGGCTAGGGCTAGGGTTAGGGCTAGGGTTAGGGCTAGATTTAGGGTCAGGGTTACGGCTAGGGTTAGGGTTAGGGTTAGGGCTAGGGCTAGGGTTAGGGCTAGGGCTAGGGTCAGGGTTACGGCTAGGGTTAGGGTTAGGGTTAGGGCTAGGGCTAGGGCTAGTGCTAGGGCTAGGGCTAGGGCAAGGGCTAGGGCTAGGGTTAGGGTTAGGGCTAGGGTTAGGGCTAAGGCTACGGCTACGGCTAGGGCTAGGCCTATGGCTAGGGCTAGTGCTAGGGTTAGTGTTAGGGTTAGGGCTAGGGCTAGGGTTTGGGTTAGGTTTGGGGCTAGGGTTAGGGTTAGGGTTAGGGTTAGGGATAGGGCTAGGGTTAGGGCTAGGGCTAGGGTTAGGACTAGGACTAGGGTTAGGGTTAGGGTTAGGGGTTAGGGGCTAGGGTTAGGGTTAGAATTAGGGTTAGGGTTAGGGCTAGGGCTAGGGTTAAGGCTAGGTCTAGGGTTAGGGTTTGGGCTAGGGCTAGGTCTAGGGCTAGGGCTAGGACTAGGATTAGGGTTAGTGTTAGGGCTACGGCTAGGGCTAGGGTGAGGGCTAGCTTTAGGGTTAGGGTTAGAGTTAGGGCTAGGGCTAGGGTTAGGGTTAGGTTTAGGGCTAGGGTTAGGGTTAGGGTTAGGGTTAGGTCTAGTCCTAGGGCTAGGGCTATGGCTAGGGCTAGGGTTAGGGTCAGGGTTAGGGCTAGGGTTAGGGTTAGGGTTAGGTCTAGGTCTAGGTCTAGGGCTAGGGCTAGGGTTAGGTTAGGGTTCGGGCTAGAGCTAGGGCTAGGGCTAGGGCTAGGGCTAGGGTTATGTATAATGTTAGGGCTAGAGCTAGTGCTAGGGATAGGGTTAGGGTTAGGTTTAGGGCTAGGGTTAGGTTTAATGCTAGGGTTAGGGCTAGGGTTAGGGTTAGGGTTAGGGCTAGGGTAACGGCTAGGGCTAGGACTAGGGCTAGGGATAGGGCTAGGGTAAGGGTTAGGGCTAGGGCTAGAGTTAGGGCTAGGGCTAGGGCTAGGGTCAGGGTTAGGGCTAGGGTTAGGGTTAGGGCTAGGGTTAGGGTAATGCTAGGGTTAGGGCTAGGGATAGGGTTAGGTTTAGGGCTAGGGCTAGGGCTAGGGCTAGGGTTAGGGTTAGGTTTAGGGCTAGGGTTAGGGTTAGGGTTAGGGTTAGGGCTAGTCCTAGGGCTAGGGCTATGGCTAGGGCTAGGGTTAGGGTCAGGGTTAGGGCTAGGGTTAGGGTTAGGGTTAGGTCTAGGTCTAGGTCTAGGGCTAGGGCTAGGGTTAGGTTAGGGTTCGGGCTAGAGCTAGGGCTAGGGCTAGGGCTAGGGCTAGGGTTATGTATAATGTTAGGGCTAGAGCTAGTGCTAGGGATAGGGTTAGGGTTAGGTTTAGGGCTAGGGTTAGGTTTAATGCTAGGGTTAGGGCTAGGGTTAGGGTTAGGGTTAGGGCTAGGGTAACGGCTAGGGCTAGGACTAGGGCTAGGGATAGGGCTAGGGTAAGGGTTAGGGCTAGGGCTAGAGTTAGGGCTAGGGCTAGGGCTAGGGTCAGGGTTAGGGCTAGGGTTAGGGTTAGGGCTAGGGTTAGGGTAATGCTAGGGTTAGGGCTAGGGATAGGGTTAGGTTTAGGGCTAGGGCTAGGGCTAGGGCTAGGCCTAGGGCTAGGGCTAGGGCTAGGGTTAGGGCTGGGGCTAGGGTTAGGGTTAGGGTTAGGGCTAGGGTTAGGTTTAGGGTTAAGGTTAGGGTTAGGGCTAGGGCTAGTGTTAGGGCTAGGGCTAGGGCTATGGTTAGTGCTAGGACTAAGGCTAGGGTTAGGGTTAGGGCTAGGGTTAGGGTTAGGGTTAGGGCTAGGGCTAGGGCTAGGGCTAGGGCTAGGGTTAGGGTTAGGGTTAGGGCTAGGGTTAGGGTTAGGGTTAGTGTTAGGGTTAGGGCTAGGGCTAGGGTTAGGGCTAAGGGCTAGGTTAGGGTTAGGGCTAGGACTAGGGCTAGGGCTAGGGTTAGGGTTAGGTTTAGGGTTAGGGTTAGGGCTTGGGTTAGGCTTTGGGTTAGGGCTAGGTCTAGGGCTAGGGCTACGGCTAGGGCTAGGGTTAGGGTTAGGGTTAGGGCTAGGGCTAGGGCTAGGGGCTAGGGTTAGGGTTAGGGTTAGGGCTAGGGCTAGGGCTAGGGCTAGGGTTAGGTTTAGGGCTAGGGCTAGGGCTAGGGCTAGAGTTAGGGTTAGGGGTAGGGCTAGGGTTAGGGCTAGGTTTAGGGTTAGGGCTTGGGCTAGGGTTAGGCCTCGGGTTAGGGTTAGGGCTAGGGCTAGGGCTAGAGCTAGGGCTAGGGTTAGGGCTAGGACTAAGGCTAGGGTTAGGGTTAGGGCTAGGGTTAGGGTTAGGGTTAGGGCTAGGGCTAGGGCTAGGGCTAGAGTTAGGGTTAGGCTTAGGGTTAGGGCTAGGGCTAGGGTTAGGGCTAGGGTTAGGGCTAGATTTAGGGTCAGGGTTACGGCTAGGGTTAGGGTTAGGGTTAGGGCTAGGGCTAGGGTTAGGGCTAGGGGCTAGGGTCAGGGTTACGGCTAGGGTTAGGGTTAGGGTGGTTAGGGTTAGGGCTAGGGCTAGGGCTAGTGCTAGGGCTAGGGCTAGGGCAAGGGCTAGGGCTAGGGTTAGGGTTAGGGTTAGGGCCAGGTTAAGGGCTAGGGCTAGACTAGGGCTAGGTTTAGGCCTGGGTAAGGGTTAGGGCTTGGGCTAGTGTTAGGGCTAGGGCTAGGGGTTATGGTTAGGGCTAGGGTTAGGGCTACGTCTAGGGTTAGGTTTAGGGTTAGGGTTAGGATTAGGGTTAGGGCTAAGGCTATGGCTACGGCTAGGGCTAGGCCTATGGCTAGGGCTAGTGCTAGGGTTAGTGTTAGGTTTAGGGCTAGGGCTAGGTTTTGGGGTTAGGTTTAGGGCTAGGGTTAGGTTAGGGTTAGGGTTAGGGTTAGGGATAGGGCTAGGGTTAGGGCTAGGGCTAGGGTTAGGGCTAGGACTAGGGTTAGGGTTAGGGTTAGGGTTAGGGCTAGGGTTAGGTTTAGGGCTAGGGTTAGGTTTAGGGTTAGGGTTAGGGCTAGTCCTAGGGCTAGGGCTATGGCTAGGGCTAGGGTTAGGGTTAGGGTTAGGGCTACGGTTAGGGTTAGGGTTAGGTCTAGGTCTAGGGCTAGGGCTAGGGCTAGGGCTAGGATTAGGTTAGGGTCGGGCTAGGGCTAGGGCTAGGGCTAGGGCTCGGGTTATGTTTAGGGTTCGGTCTAGGACTAGTGCTAGGGATAGGGTTAGGGTCAGGGTTAGGGCTAGGGTTAGGTTTAATGCTAGGGTTAGGGCTAGGGTTAGGGTTAGGGTTAGGGCTAGGGTAACGGCTAGGGCAAGGACTAGGGCTAGGGCTAGGGCTAGGGTAAGGGTTAGGGGCTAGGGCTAGAGTTTCGGGCTAGGGCTAGGGAAAGGGTCAGGGTTAGGGCTAGGGTTAGTGTTAGGGCTAGGGTTAGGGGTAATGCTAGGGTTAGGGCTAGGGATAGGGTTAGGGTTAGGGCTAGGCCTAGGGCTAGGGCTAGGGCTAGGCCCTAGGGCTAGGGCTAGGGGCTAGGGTTAGGGGCTGGGGCTAGGGGTTAGGTTTAGGGTTAGGTTTAGGGCTAGGGTTAGGTTTAATGCTAGGGTTAGGGCTAGGGTTAGGGTTAGGGTTAGGGCTAGGGTAACGGCTAGGGCTAGGACTAGGGCTAGGGATAGGGCTAGGGTAAGGGTTAGGGCTAGGGCTAGATTTAGGGCTAGGTCTAGGGCTAGGGTCAGGGTTAGGGCTAGGGTTAGGGTTAGGGCTTACGGTTAGGGTAATGCTAGGGTTAGGGCTAGGGATAGGGTTAGGTTTAGGGCTAGGGCTAGGGCTAGGGCTAGGCCTAGGGCTAGGGCTAGGGCTAGGGTTAGGGCTTGGGGGCTAGGGTTAGGGTTAGGGTTAGGGCTAGGGTTAGGTTTAGGGTTAAGGTTAGGGTTAGGGCTAGGGCTAGTGTTAGGGCTAGGGCTAGGGCTATGGTTAGTGCTAGGACTAAGGCTAGGGTTAGGGTTAGGGCTAGGGTTAGGGTTAGGGTTAGGGCTAGGGCTAGGGCTAGGGCTAGGGCTAGGGTTAGGGTTAGGGTTAGGGCTAGGGTTAGGGTTAGGGTTAGTGTTAGGGTTAGGGCTAGGGCTAGGGTTAGGGCTAGGGCTAGAGTTAGGGTTAGGCTTAGGGTTAGGGCTAGGGCTAGGGTTAGGGCTAGGGTTAGGGCTAGATTTAGGGTCAGGGTTACGG
>CATKVR010000007.1:157500-160000 GCA_949820135.1 Sylvilagus floridanus | reverse complement strand
GGTTAGTGTTAGGGTTAGGTCTAGGGCTAGGGTTAGGGTTAGGGTTAGGGCTAGGTTTAGAGTTAGGGTTAGGGTTAGGGTTAGCGCTATGGCTAGGGTTAGGGCTAGGGCTAGGGTTAGGGTTAGAGCTAGGACTAGGGCTAGGGCTAGGGCTAGGGCTAGGGCTAGGGTTTGGGTTATGGCTAGGGTTAGGGTTAGGGTTAGGGCTAGGTCTAGGGCTAGGGCTTGGGCTAGGGCTAGGGTTAGGGTTAGGGTTAGGGCTAGGGCTAGGGTTAGGGCTAGGGCTAGGGTTATGATATGGCTAGGGCAAGGGCTAGGGCTAGGGTTAGGGTTAGGGTTAGGGCTAGGGCTAGGGTTATGGCTATGGCTAGGGCAAGGTCTAGGGCTAGGGTTAGGGCTAGGGTTAGGGCTAGGGTTAGGGCTAGGACTACGGTTAGGGTTACGGCTAGGGTTAGGGTTAAGGTTAGGGCTAGGGCTAGGGTTATGGCTATGGCTAGGGCAAGGGCTAGGGCTAGGGCTAGGGTTAGGGCTGGGGCTAGGGTTAGGGTTAGGATTAGGGCTAGGGTTAGGTTTAGGGTTAAGGTTAGGGTTAGTGCTAGGGCTAGTGTTAGGGCTAGGGCTAGGGCTATGGTTAGTGTTAGGACTAAGGCTAGGGTTAGGGTTAGGGCTAGGGTTAGGGTTAGGGTTAGGGCTAGGGCTAGGGCTAGGTCTAGGGCTAGGGTTAGGGTTAGGGTTAGGGTTAGGGCTAGGGCTAGGGTTAGGGCTAGGGCTAGGGTTAGGGTTAGGGTTAGGGTTAGGGCTAGGGTTAGGGTTAGGGTTAGGGTTAGGGCTAGGGCTAGGGTTAGGGCTAGGGCTAGGGTTAGGGTTTGGGCTAGGACTAGGGCTAGGGCTAGGGTTAGGTTTAGGTTTAGGGTTAGGGTTAGGGCTAGGGTTAGGGTTTGGGTTAGGGCTAGGGCTAGGGCTAGGGCTACGGCTAGGGCTAGGGTTAGGGTTAGGGTTAGGGCTAGGGCTAGGGCTAGGGCTAGGTTTAGGGTTAGGGTTAGGGCTAGGGCTAGGGCTAGGGCTAGGGTTAGGTTTAGGGATAGGGCTAGGGCTAGGGCTAGAGTTAGGGTTAGGGGTAGGGCTAGGGTTAGGGCTAGGTTTAGGGTTAGGGCTTGGGCTAGGGTTAGGGCTAGGGCTAGGGCTAGGACTAGGGCTAGGGTTAGGGCTAGGACTAAGGCTAGGGTTAGGGTTAGGGCTAGGGTTAGGGTTAGGGTTAGGGCTAGGGCTAGGGCTAGGGCTAGGGCTAGAGTTAGGGTTAGGGTTAGGGTTAGGGCTAGGGCTAGGGTTAGGGTTAGGGTTAGGGTTAGGGTTAGGGTTAGGGTTAGGGCTAGGGTAACGGCTAGGGCAAGGACTAGGGCTAGGGCTAGGGCTAGGGTAAGGGTTAGGGCTAGGGCTAGAGTTCGGGCTAGGGCCAGGGAAAGGGACAGGGTTAGGGCTAGGGTTAGTGTTAGGGCTAGGGTTAGGGTAATGCTAGGGTTAGGGCTAGGGATAGGGTTAGGGTTAGGGCTAGGCCTAGGGCTAGGGCTAGGGCTAGGCCTAGGGCTAGGGCTAGGGCTAGGGTTAGGGCTGGGGCTAGGGTTAGGTTTAGGGTTAGGGTTAGGGCTAGAGTTAGGGTTATGGTTAGGGTAAGGGCTAGGGCTAGGGCTAGTGTTATGGCTAGGGCTAGGGTTAGGGTTAGGGCTAGGGCTAGGGCTAGGTTAGGGCTAGGGCTGGGGTTAGGGTTAGGGATAGGACTAGGGCTAGGGCTAGGGTTATTGTTAGGTTTAGGGCATAGGCTAGGTTTAGGGTTTGTGTTAGGGTTAGGGTTAGGACTAGGGCTAGGGTTACGGTTAGGGTTAGGGCTAGGGCTAGGGCTATGGCTAGGGCTAGGGCTAGGGTAAGGGTTAGGGTTAGGGCTATGGTAAGGGCTAGGGCTAGGTATAGGGCTTGGGTTAGGGCTAGGGTAAGGGTTAGGGCTAGGGCTAGTGTTAGGGCTAGGGCTAGGGTTAGGGTTAGGGCTAGGGTTAGGGCTACGTCTAGGGTTAGGTTTAGGGTTAGGGTTAGGGTTAGGGTTAGGGCAAGGGCTAGGGCTAGGGCTAGGGCTAGGGCTAGGGCTAGGCCTATGGCTAGGGCTAGGGCTAGGGTTAGGGTTAGGGTTAGGGTTAGGGCTAGGGCTAGGGTTAGGGTTAGGGTTAGGGCTAGGGTTAGGGCTAAGGCTAGGGCTAGGGTCAGGGTTACGGCTAGGGTTAGGGTTAGGGTTAGGGTTAGGGCTAGGGTTAGGGTTTGGGTTAGGGCTAGGGCTAGGGATAGGGCTAGGGCTAGGGTTAGGGTTAGGGTTATTGCTAGGGCTAGGGCTAGGGCTAGGGTTAGGGTTAGGGTTAGGGCTAGGGCTAGGGCTAGGGCTAGGGTTATGTTTAGGGCTAGGGCTAGGGCTAGGGCTAGAGTTAGGGTTAGGGTTATTGCTAGGGTTAGGGCTAGG
>CATKVR010000007.1:145000-147500 GCA_949820135.1 Sylvilagus floridanus | reverse complement strand
GTTAAGGCTAGGTCTAGGGTTAGGGTTTGGGCTAGGGCTAGGTCTAAGGCTAGGGCTAGGGCTCGGTTTAGGGTTAGTGTTAGGGCTATGGCTAGGGCTAGGGTGAGGGCTAGGTTGAGGGTTAGGGTTAGAGTTAGGGCTAGGGCTAGGGTTAGGGTTAGGTTTAGGGCTAGGGTTAGGGTTAGGGTTAGGGTTAGGGCTAGTCCTAAGGCTAGGCCTTGGCTAGGGCTAGGGTTAGGGTTAGGGTTAGGGCTAGGGTTAGGCTTAGGGTTAGGTCTAGGGCTAGGGCTAGGGCAAGGGCTAGGGCTAGGGTTAGGTTAAGGTTCGGGCTAGGGCTAGGGCTAGGGCTAGGGCTCGGGTTATGTTTAGGGTTCGGTCTAGGACTAGTGCTAGGGATAGGGTTAGGGTTAGGGTTAGGGCTAGGGTTAGGTTTAATGCTAGGGTTAGGGCTAGGGTTAGGGTTAGGGTTAGGGCTAGGGTAACGGCTAGGGCTAGGACTAGGGCTAGGGCTAGGGCTAGGGTAAGGGTTAGGGCTAGGGCTAGAGTTCGGGCTAGGGCTAGGGCTAGGGTCAGGGTTAGGGCTAGGGTTAGTGTTAGGGCTAGGGTTAGGGTAATGCTAGGGTTAGGGCTAGGGATAGGGTTAGGGTTAGGGCTAGGCCTAGGGCTAGGGCTAGGGCTAGGCCTAGGGCTAGGGCTAGGGCTAGGGCTAGGGTTAGGGCTGGGGCTGGGGTTAGGTTTAGGGTTAGGGTTAGGGCTAGGGTTAGGGTTAGGGTTAGGGTTAGGGCTAGGGCTAGTGTTATGGCTAGGGCTAGGGTTAGGGTTAGGGCTAGGGCTAGGGCTAGGTTAGGGCTAGGGCTGGGGTTAGGGTTAGGGATAGGACTAGGGCTAGGGCTAGGGTTATTGTTAGGTTTAGGGCATAGGCTAGGTTTAGGGTTTGTGTTAGGGTTAGGCTTAGGACTAGGGCTAGGGTTACGGTTAGGGTTAGGGCTAGGGCTAGGGCTATGGCTAGGGCTAGGGCTAGGGTAAGGGTTAGGGTTAGGGCTATGGTAAGGGCTAGGGCTAGGACTAGGGCTTGGGTTAGGGCTAGGGTAAGGGTTAGGGCTAGGGCTAGTGTTAGGGCTAGGGCTAGGGTTAGGGTTAGGGCTAGGGTTAGGGCTACGTCTAGGGTTAGGTTTAGGGTTAGGGTTAGGGTTAGGGTTAGGGCAAGGGCTAGGGCTAGGGCTAGGGCTAGGGCTAGGCCTATGGCTAGGAATAGGGCTAGGGTTAGGGTTAGGGTTAGGGTTAGGTCTAGGGCTAGGGTTAGGGTTAGGGTTAGGGCTAGGTTTAGAGTTAGGGTTAGGGTTAGGTTTAGGGCTATGGCTAGGGTTAGGGCTAGGGCTAGGGTTAGGGTTAGAGCTAGGACTAGGGCTAGGGCTAGGGCTAGGGCTAGGGCTAGGGTTTGGGTTATGGCTAGGGTTAGGGTTAGGGTTAGGGCTAGGTCTAGGGCTAGGGCTTGGGCTAGGACTAGGGTTAGGGTTAGGGTTAGGGCTAGGGCTAGGGTTAGGGCTAGGGCTAGGGTTATGATATGGCTAGGACAAGGGCTAGGGCTAGGGTTAGGGTTAGGGTTAGGGCTAGGGCTAGGGCTATGGCTATGTCTAGGGCAAGGTCTAGGGCTAGGGCTAGGGCTAGGGTTAGGGCTATGGTTAGGGCTAGGACTAGGGTTAGGGTTACGGCTAGGGTTAGGGTTAAGGTTAGGGCTAGGGCTAGGGTTATGGCTATGGCTAGGGCAAGGGCTAGGGCTAGGGCTAGGGCTAGGGTTAGGGCTAGGGTTAGGGCTAGGGCTAGGGTTAGGGTTACGGCTAGGGTTAGGGTTAAGTTTAGGGTTAGGGTTACGGCTAGGGTTAGGGTTAGGGTTAGGGCTAGGGCTAGGGCCAGGGCGAGGGTTAGGGTTAGGGCTAGGGCTAGAGTTAGGGTTAGGGCTAGGGTTAGGGTTGGGGCTAGGGTTAGGGTAATGCTAGGGTCAGAACTAGGGATCGCGTTAGGGTTAGGGCTAGGCCTAGGACTAGGGCTAGGGCTAGGCCTAGGGCTAGTGCGAGGGGTAGGGTTAGGGCTAGGGCTAGGGTTAAGGTTAGGGTTAGGGTTAGGGCTAGGGTTAGTGTTAGGGTTAGGGTTAGGGTTAGGGCTAGGGCTAGGGTTAGGGCTAGAGCTAGGGTTAGGGTTAGGGCTAGGACTAGGGCTAGGGCTAGGGTTAGGGTTAGGGTTAGGGTTAGGGCTAGGGCTAGGGTTAGGGTTTGGGTTTGGGCTAGTCTAGGGCTAGGGCTAGGGTTAGGGTTAGGGTTAGGGCTAGGGCTAGGGCAAGGGCTAGGGTTAGGGTTAGGGCTAGGGCTACGGCTAGGGCTAGAGTTAGGGTTAGGGTTAGGGCTAGGGTTAGGGCTAGGGTTCGGGCAAGGTCTAGGGCTTGTGTTAGGGCTAGGGTTAGGGTTAGGGCTAGGGCTAGGGCTAGGGCTAGGGCTAGGTTTAG
>CATKVR010000007.1:122500-125000 GCA_949820135.1 Sylvilagus floridanus | reverse complement strand
AGAGTTAGTGTTAGGGCTAGGGCTAGGGCTATGGCTAGGGCTAGGGTTAGGGCTAGGGTTAGGGTTAGGGTTAAAGTTAGGGCTAGGGCTATGTTTAGTGTTAGGTTTAGGGCTAGGGTTAGGGTTAGGGTTATGGTTAGGGTTAGGGCTAGGGCTAGGGTTAGGGTTAGGGTTATGGTTAGGGCTAGGCTTATGGTTAGGGTTAGGGTTAGGGTTAGGGTTAGGGCTAGGTTTATTGCTTGGGCTAGGATTAGGGTTAGGGTTAGGGTTAGGGTTAGGGCTAGTGCTAGGGTTAGGGTTAGGGTTAGGTTTAGGGCTAGGGTTAGGGTTAGGGTTAGGGTTAGTGTTAGAGTTAGGGCTAGGGCTAGGGTTAGGGCTTGGGCTAGGGTTAGGGTTAGGGCTAGGGTTAGGGTTAGGGCTAGGGTTAGGGTTAGGGTTAGGGTTAGGGCTAGGGTTAGGGCCTGTGCTAGGACTAGGTCTCGGGCTAGGGCTAGAACTAGGGCTAGGGTTAGGATTAGGGTTAGGGCTAGGGCTAGGGCAAGGGCTAGGGTTAGGGTTAGGGTTAGGGTTAGGGCTAGGGCTAGGGCTAGGGCTAGGGCTAGGGTTAGGGTTAGGGTTAGGGTTAGGGCTAGGGCTAGGGCTAGGGATAGGGCTAGGGTTATGTTTAGGGTTACGGCTAGGGCTAGGGCTAGGGCTAGGGCTAGGGTTAGGGTTAGGGTTAGGCTAGGGCTATGGCTAGGGCTAGGGTTATGTTTAGGGTTAGAGCCAGGGCTAGGGCTAGGGTGAGGCCTAGGGTTAGGGTTAGGGTTAGAGTTAGGGCTAGGGCTAGGGTTAGGGTTAGGTTTAGGGCTAGGGTTAGGGTTAGTGTTAGGGCTACTGCTAGGGCTAGGGCTATGGCTAGGGCTAGGGTTAGGGTTAGGTTTAGGGTTAGGGTTAGGGTTAGGGTTAGGGTTAGGACTTCGGCTAGGGTTAGGGTTAGGGCTAGTGCTAGGGTTAGGGTTAGGGCTAGGACTAGGGCTAGGGTTAGGGTTAGGGTTAGGGTTAGGGCTAGGGTTAGGGTTAGGGTTAGGGCTAGGGCTATGGTTAGGGCTAGGGCTAGGGTTAGGGTTAGGGCTAGGGCTAGGACTAGGGCTAGGGTTAGGGTTAGGGCTAGGGCTAGGGTTAGGGTTAGGGCTAGGGTTAGGGCTAGGAATAGGGTTAGGGTTAGGGTTAGGGCTAGGGTTAGGGTTATGGTTAGGGCTAGGGCAAGTGCTAGGACTAGGGCTAGGGCTAGGTTTAGGGTTAGGGTTAGAGCTAGGCTAGGGCTAGGGTGAGGGCTAGGGTTAGGGTTAGGGTTAGAGTTAGGGCTAGGTCTAGGGTTAGGGTTAGGGTTAGTAGGGCTAGGGTTAGGGTTAGGGTTAGGGCTAGTGCTAGGGCTAGGGCTATGGCTAGGGCTAGGGTTAGGGTTAGGGTTAGGGTTAGGGCTAGGGTTAGGGTTAGGGTTAGGGCTAGTGCTAGGGCTAGGGCTATGGCTAGGTCTAGGGTTAGGGTTAGGGTTAGGGCTAGGGTTAGGGTTAGGGTTAGGGTTAGGGCAAGGGCTAGGTTTAGGGTTAGGGTTAGGGTTAGGGCTAGGGCTAGGGTTAGGGTTAGGGTTAGTGCTAGGGTTAGGGTTAATGCTAGGGTTAGGGCTAGGGTTAGGGTTAGGGTTAGCGTTAGGGCCAGGGCTAGGGCTATGGCTAGGGTTAGGTTAGATTAGGGCTAGGGCTAGGGCTAGGGCTAGGGTTAGGGTTATGTTTAGGGTTAGGGCTATGGCTAGGGCTAGGACTAGGGTTAGGGCTAGGGCTAGGGCTAGGTCTACGGTTTGGTCTAGGGCTATGGCTAGGTCTAGGGCTACGGCTAGAGTTAGGGTTAGGGTTAGGGCTAGGGTTGGAGCTAGGGTTAGGGCAAGGGTAGGTCTAGGGTTAGGGCTAGTGCTATTGCTAGGGCTAGGGCTAGGGCTAGGGTTATGTTTAGGGTTAGGGCTTATGGCTAGGGCTAGGTCTAGGGTTAGGGCTAGGGCTAGGGCTACGGCTAAGGCTAGGGCTAGGGTTAGGTCTAGGGTTAGAGCTAGTGTTATAGCTAGGGTTAGGGCAAGGGCTAGGGCTAGGATTAGGGTTAGGGCTAGGGCTAGGGCTACGGCTAGGGCTACGGCTAGGGGTTAGGGTCTAGGGTTAGAGCTAGTGTTAGAGCTAGGGTTAGGGCAATGGCTAGGGCTATGGTTAGGGTTAGGGTTAGGGCTAGTGCTAGGGATAGGGTTAGGGTTAAGGTTAGGTCTAGGGCTAGGGTTAGGGTTAGGGTTAGGGCTAGGGCTTGGGTTAGGGCTAGGGTTAGGTTTAGGTTTAGGGTTAGGGCTAGGGCTAGGGCTAGGGCTAAGGCTAGGGTTAGGGTTAGGTTTAGGGCTAGGGTTAGGGTTAGGGCTAGGGCTATTACTAGCGCTAGGGTTAGTTTAGGGTTAGGGTTAGGGGCTAGGGTTAGGGTTAGG
>CATKVR010000007.1:72500-75000 GCA_949820135.1 Sylvilagus floridanus | reverse complement strand
GGTTAGTGCTAGGGCTAGGGTTAGGGTTAGTGTTAGGGCTAGGGCAAGGGCTAGGGCTAGGGCAAGGGCTAGGGCTAGGGCTAGGGTTAGAGTTAGGGTTAGGGTTAGGGTTAGTGTTAGGGTTAGGGCTATGGCTAGGGCTAGGTCTAAGGCTAGGGTTAGGGTTAGGGTTAGGGCTTTGGCTAGGGCTAGGGCTAGGTTTAGGGTTAGGGTTATGGTTAGGGCTAGGGCTAGGGTTAGGGCTAGGGGTTAGGGATAGGGTTAGGGCTAGGGCTAGGACTAGGGCTAGGGTCAGGGTTAGGGTTAGGGTTAGGGCTAGGGTTAGAGTTAGGGTTAGGGCTAGGGCTAGGGCTAGGGCTAGGACTAAGGCTTGGGCTAGGGCTAGGGTTAGGTTTAGGGTTAGGGTTAGGGCTAGGGCTAGGTTTAGGGTTAGGGGGTAGGGCTAGGGTTAGGGTTAGGGTTAGGGTTAGGGCTAGGGCTAGGGTTAGGGCTGGGGCTAGGTTTAGGTTTAGGGCTAGGGCTAGGGTTAGGTTAGGGTTAGGGTTAGGGTAGGCTAGGGTTAGGGTTAGGGGCTAGGGCAAGGGCTAGCACTAGGGTAAGGGTTAGGGCTAGGGATTAGGGCTAGGGTTAGGGTTAGGATTAGGTCTAGGGCTAGGGTTAGGGTTAGGGGTTAGGTTTAGGTTTAGGGTTAGGGTTAGGGCTAGGGTTAGGGTTAGTGTTAGGTCTAGGCCTAGGGCTAGGGCTAGGGCTAGGGGCTAGGGTTAGGGTTAGGGTGAGGGCCAGGGTTAGGGCTAGAGCTAGGGCTAGGGTTAATGTTAGGGTTAGGGCTAGGGCTAGGGCTAGGGCTATGGTTAGGGTTAGGGTTAGGGTTAGGGCTAGGGCTAGGGCTAGGGCTAGGGCTAGGGTTATGTTTAGGGTTAGGGCTAGGGCTAGGACTAGGGTTAGGGTAAGGTTTAGGGTTAGGGCTTGGGCTAGGGTTAGGGCTAGGGCTATGGTTAGGGTTAGGGTTAGGGCTAGGGTTAGGGCTAGGAATAGGGTTAGGTTTAGGGCTAAGGTTAGGGTTAGGGTTAGGGTTAGGGTATAGGGCTAGGTTTAGGGTTTGGGCTAGGATTAGGACCTGGGCTAGGGTTAGGGTTAGGGTTAGGGCTAGGGCTAGGGCTATGGCTAGGGCTAGTGCTAGGGTTAGGGTTAGGGTTAGGGTTAGGGCTAGGGCTAGGGTTAGGGCTAGGGCTAGGACTAGGCCTAGGGCTATGGCTAGGGCTAGGGTAAGGGTTAGGGCTAGGGCTAGGGTTAGGGCTTCGGCTAGGGTTAGGGTTAGGGCTAGTGCTAGTGCTAGGGTTAGGGTTAAGGTTAGGTCTAGGGCTAGGGTTAGGGTTAGTGTTAGGGCTAGGGCTTGTGTTAGGACTAGGGCTAGGGTTAGGGTTAGGGCTAGGGCTAGGATAGGGCTAGGGCTAGGGTTAGGGTTAGGTTTAGGGTTATGGTTAGGCCTAGGGTTAGGGTTAGTGTTAGGGCTAGGGCAAGGGCTAGGGCTAGGGCTAGGGCTAGGGCTAGAACTAGGGCTAGGGTTAGGATTAGGGTTAGGGCTAGGGCTAGGGCTAGGGCTAGGGTTAGGGTTTGGGAAAGTGTTAAGACCTGGGCTAGGGTTAGGGTTAGGGTTAGGGCTAGGTTAGGGCTATGGCTAGGGCTAGGTCTAGGGTTAGGGTTAGGGTTAGGGCTACGGTTAGGGCTAGGGCTAGGACTAGGCCTAGGGCTAGGGCTAGGGTAAGGGTTAGGGCTAGGGCTAGGGTTAGGGCTTCGGTAGGGTTAGGGTTAGGGCTAGGTCTAGGGCTACGGCTAGGGGCTAGGGTTAGGGTTAGGTTTAGGGTTAGGGTTAGGGCTAGGGTTAGGGTTAGTGTTAGGGCTATGGCAAGGGCTAGGGCTAGGGCTAGGGCTAGGGCTAGGGCTAGGGTTAGAGTTAGGGTTAGGGCCAGGGTTAGGGCTAGGGCTAGGGTTAGGGTTAGGGTTAGGGCTAGGGCTAGGGCTAGGGCTAGGGTTAGGGTTAGGGTTAGGGTTAGGGTTAGGGTTAGGGCTAGGGTTAGGGTTAGGGTAACGGCTAGGTTTAGGGTTAGGGTTAGGGCTAGGGCTAGTGTTAGGGTTAGGTTTAGTGCTAGGGTTAGAGTTAATGCTAGGGTTAGGGCTAGGGTTAGGGTTAGGGTTAGGGTTAGGGCTAGGGCTAGGGCTAGGGCTAGGGCTAGGGTTATGTTTAGGGTTATGGTTAGGGCTAGGGCTAGGGCTAGGGTTAGGTCTAGGGCTAGGGCTAGGGCTAGGGCTACGGCTAGAGTTAGGGTTAGGGTTAGGGCTAGGGTTAGAGTTAGGGTTAGGGCAAGGGCTAGGGCTAGGGTTAGGGCTAGGGTAAGGGTTAGGGCTAGGGCTAGGGTTAGGGTTAGGGTTAGGGCTAGGGCTAGGATAGGGCTAGGGCTAGTGTTAGGGTTAGGTTAAAGGTTAGTGTTATGGCTAGGGT
>CATKVR010000007.1:55000-57500 GCA_949820135.1 Sylvilagus floridanus | reverse complement strand
CTAGGGCTAGGACTAGGGTTATGGTTAGGGTTAGGGTTAGGGCTAGGCCTAGGGCTAGGGTTATGGTTAGGGTTAGGGTTAGGGCTAAGTTTAGGGTTAGGTCTAGTGTTAGGGTTAGGGTTAGGGTTAGAGTTAGGGATAGGGCTAGGGCTAGGGCTAGGGCTAGGCCTAAGGCTAGGGCTAGGGCTATGGTTAGGGTTAGGGTTAGGGTTAGGGCTAGGGCTAGTGTTAGGGTTAGGGTGAGAGTTAGGATTGGGGTTACGGCTTGGGTTAGGGTTAGGGTTAGGGTTAGGGTTAGGGCTAGGGCTAGGGTTAGGGCTAGGGCTAGGGTTAGGGTTAGGGCTAGGGCTAGGGCTAGGGCTAGGGTTAGGGTTAGGGTTAGGGCTAGGGTTATAGTTAGGGTTAGGGCTAGGGCTAGGACTAGGGCTAGGGCTAGGGTTAGGGCTAGATTTAGGGCTAGGGCTAGTGTTAGGGCTAGGGTTAGTGTTAGGGTTAAGGTTAGGTTTAGAGTTAGGGCTAGGGCTAGGTTTAGGGTTAGGTTTAGGGCTAGGGTTAGGGTTAGGGTTAGGGCTAGGGCTAGGGCTAGGGCTAGTGTTAGGGTTAGGGTTAGGGCTGGGGTTAGGGTTAGGGCAGGGATACGTTTTGGGTTAGGGTTAGGGTTAGGGCTAGGGCTAGGGTTAGGGTTAGGGTTAGGGCTAGTGTTAGGGTTCATGCTAGGGTTAGGGCTAGGTTTAGGGTTAGGGTTAGGGCTAGGGCTAGGGCTAGGGATAGGGTTAGGGTTAGGGTTAGGTTTAGGGCAAGGGCTAGGGCTAGGACTACGGCTAGAGTTATGTTTAGGGTAAGGGCTAGGGCTAGGGCTAGGGTTAGGTTTAGGGTTAGGTTTAGCGCTAGGTCTAGGGTTAGGGCTAGGGCTAGGGTTAGGGTTAGGGTTAGGGTTAGGGTTAGGGCTAGGGCTAGGGCTAGATCTAGTGTTCGGGTTAGGGTTAGGGTTAGGGTTAGGGCTAGGGTTAGGTCTAGGGATAGGGTTAGGTTTAGGGCTAGTGTTGTGGTTAGGGTTAGGGCTAGGTCATAGGGCTAGGTTTAGGGTTTGGGTTAGGGTTAGGACTAGGGTTAGGGTTACGGTTAGGGTTAGGGCTAGGGCTAGGGCTATGTCTAGGGCTAGGGCTAGGGTTAGGGTTAGGGTTGGGGCAAGATTTAGGGCTAGGGCTAGGACTAGGGCTAGGGCTAGGGCTAGGCTAAGGGTTAGGGCTAGGGCTAGGATTAGGGCTAGAGCTAGGGTTAGGGCTAGGGCTAGGGTTAGGGCTAGGACTAGGGCTAGGGTTAGGGTTAGGGTTAGGGTTAGGGCTAGGGCTAGGGCTAGGGCTAGGGCTAGGCCTATGGCTAGGGCTAGGGCTGGGCTAGTGTTAGGGCTAGGGCTAGGGTTAGAGTTAAGGTTAGGGTTAGCGTTAGGGCTAGGGTTAGGGTTAGGTTTAGGGTTAGGTTTAGGGCTAGGGCTAGGATTAGGGCTAGGGCTTGCGTTAGGGTTAGGGCTAGGACTAGGGCTAGGGCTAGGGTTAGGCCTAGGGCTAGGGCTAGGGTTAGGGTTAGGGCTAAGGTTAGGGTTAGGGCTAGGGCTAGGGCTAGGGCTAGGGCTAGTTTTAGGGCTAGGGCTAGGGCTAGAGATAGGGTTAGGGCTAGTTCTTGGGCTAGGGCTAGGTCTAGGGCTAGGGCTAGGGTTAGGGTTAGGGTTAGGGCTAGGGCTAGGGCTAGGATTAAAGTTAAGGGTTAGAGTTAGGGCTAGGGCTAGGGTTAGGGTTATGTTTAGTGCTAGGGTTATGGTTAGGGTTGGGTTTAGGGCTAGGGCTAGGGCTAGGGCTAGGGCTAGTGTTAGGGTTAGGGTTAGGGCTAGGGTTAGGGTTAGGGCAAGGTCTAGGTTTTGGGTTAAGGTTAGGGTTAGGGCTAGGGCTAGGGTTAGGGTTAGGGTTAGGGCTAGTGTTACGGTTAAAGCTAGGGTTAGGTCTAGGGTTAGGGTAAGGGTTATTGTTAGGGCTAGGGCTAGGGTTAGGGTTAGTGCTAGGGCTAGGTCTAGGGCTAGGGCTAGTGTTAGGGTTAGGGATAGGGCTAAGACTAGGGTTAGGGCTAGGGATAGGGTTAGGGTTAGGGTTAGGTTTAAAGCTAGGGCTAGGGTTAGTGTTAGGTTTAGGGTTAGGGCTAGGATTAGGGTTAGGGTTAGGTTTAGGGCTAGGGCTAGGGCTAGGTTAGGGTTAGGGCTAGGGTTAGGGTTAGGGTTAGAGTTAGGGCTAGGGCTAGGGCTAGGTCTAGGGTTAGGGTTAGGGTTAGGGTTAGAGTTAGGGCTAGGGCTAGGGTTAGGGTTAGGTTTAGGGTTAGGTCTAGGGCTAGGGCTAGGGATAGGGGTAGGGCTAGGGTTAGGGTTAGGGCTAGGGCTAGGGTTAGGGCTAGGGTTAGGGTTAGGGCTAGGGCTTGTGCTAGAGCTAGGGCTAGAACTAGGGTTAGGGCCAGG
>CATKVR010000007.1:10000-30000 GCA_949820135.1 Sylvilagus floridanus | reverse complement strand
GGTAGGGCTAGGGCTAGGATTAGGGTTAGGGTTAGGATTAGGGTTAGGGCTAGGGCTAGGGTTAGGTTTAGGTTTTGTTTAGGGCTACGGCTAGGGCTAGGGCTAGGGTAAGGCATAGGGTTAGGGTTAGGGATAAGGCTAGGGCTGGCGCAAGGGCTAAGGCTAGGGCTAGGGCTAGGGCTAGGGTTAGGATTAGCGTTAAGGATAGGGCTAGGGTTAGGGCTAGGGCTAGGGTTAGGGTTAGGGTTAGGGCTAGGGCTAGGGCTAGGGTTAGGGTTAGGGCTAGGCTTAGGGTTAGGGTTAGGGTTAGGGCTAGGGCTAGGGTTAGGTTTAGGGTTAGGGTTAGGGTTAGGTCTAGGGCTAGGGCTAGAGCTAGGTCTAGGTCTAGGGTTAGGGTTAGGGCTAGGGCTAGGGCTAGGGCTAGGGCTAGGGTTATGGTTAGGGTTAGGGTTAGGGCTAGGGCAAGGGTTAGGGTTAGGGTTATGGCTATGGCTAGGGCTAGGGCTAGGTTTAGGGCTAGTGTTAGGGTTAGGCTTAGGGCTAGGGCTAGGGTTAGGGTTAGGGATAGGGTTAGGGCTAGGGCTAGGGCTAGGGCTAGGGCTAGGGTTAGGGCTAGGGTTAGGGTTAGGGTTAGGGCTAGGGCTAGGGCTAAGGCTAGGGCTAGGTCTAGGGATAGGGTTAGGGCTAGGGCTAGGGCTAGGTTATGGTTAAGGTAGAGCTAGGGTTACGGTTAGGGCTAGGGCTAGGGTTAGGGTTAGGGTTAGGGTTAGGGTTAGGGCTAGGGTTAGGGTTAGGGTTAGGTTTAGGGCTAGGGCTAGGGCTGTGGCTAGGGCTAGGGCTAGGTTTAGGGTTAGGGCTAGGGCTAGGGCTAGGGCTCGGGTTAGGGTTAGGGTTAGGGTTAGGGCTAGGGTTAGGGTTAGGTTTTAGGGTTAGGGTCAGTGTTAGAACTAGGGCTAGGGCTAGGGCTAGGGCCAGGCTTAGGGTTAGGGCTAGGGCTAGGGCTAGGGTTAGGGTTAAGCTTAGGGTTAGGGTTAGGGTTAGGGTTAGTGTTAGGGCTAGGGCTAGGGGTAGGATTAGCGTTAGGGTTAGGGTTAGGGTTAGGGCTAGGGTTAGGGCTAGGATTAGGGCTAGGGCTAGGGTTAGGGTTAGGGCTAGGTCTAGGGCTAGGGCTAGGGTTAGGGTTATGGTTAGGGTTAGGGTTAGAGCTAGGGCTAGGGTTATGGCTAGGTTTAGGGTTAGGGTTAGGGTTAGGGTTAGGGCTAGTTCTAGGGCTAGGGCTAAGGCTAGGGTTAGTGTTAGGGTTAGGGTTAACCTAGGGTTAGGGTTAGGGTTAGGTCTACGTCTAGGGCTAGGGCTAGGGCTTGGGCTAGGGCTAGTGTTAGGTTTAGGCTTAGGGCTAGGGCTAGGGTTAGGGTTAGTGTTAGGGCTTTGGCTAGTCCTAGGGCTAGGGTTGCGACTCGAGTTAGGGTTAGGGTTAGGGTTAGTGTTAGGGCTAGGTCTAGGTTTTGGGTTAGGGCTAGGATTAGAGTTAGGGTTAGGGATAGGGCTAGGGCTAGGACTAGGGCTAGGGCTAGTGCTATGGCTATGGCTAGGGCTACGGCTAGGGTTAGGGTTAGGGTTAGGGTTAGGGTTAGGGCTAGGGTTAGGTTTAGGTTTAGGGCTAGGGATAGGGCTAGGGCTAGGTCTAGGTCTAGGGTTAGGGTTAGGGGTAGTGTTAGGGCTAGGGCTAGGGCTAGGGCTAGGGCTAGGGTTAGGGTTAGGGATAGGGCTAGGGCCAGGACTAGGGCTAGGGCTAGGGTTAGGGTTAGGGTTAGGGTAAGGGCTAGGGTTAGGGTTAGGGTTAGGGTTAGGGCTAGGGCTAGGGCTAGGGTTAGGGTTAGGGCTAGGGTTAGGGTTAGGGCTAGGGCTAGGGCTAGGGTTAGGGTTAAGGTTAGGGTTAGGGTTAGGGTTAGGATTAGGGCTAGGGTTAGGGTTAGGTCTACGGCTAGGGCTAGGGCTACGGCTTCGGTTAGGGCTAGGGTTAGGGTTAGGTTTAGGGCTAGGGCTAGGGCTAGGGCTAGGGTTAGGGTTAGGGCTAGGGCTAGGGCTAGGTTATGGTTAATGTAGGGTTAGGGTTACGGTTAGGGCTAGGGCTAGGGCTAGGTGTAGGGTTAGGGTTAGGGTTAGGGTTAGGGTTAGGGTTAGGGCTAGGGCTAGGCCTAGGGCTAGGGCTAGGGTTAGATTTAGGGCTTGGGCTAGGGCTAGGTTACGGTTAAGGTAGGGTTAGGGTTACGGTTAGGGCTAGGGCTAGGGCTAGGGGTACGGTTAGGGTTAGGGTTAGGGTTAGGGTTAGGTTTAGGGCTAGGGTTAGGGTGAGGGTTAGATTTAGGGTTAGGGCTAGGGCTAGGGCTGGGGCTGGGGCTAGGGCTAGGGTTAGGGCTAGGGTTAGGGTTAGGGTTAGGGCTAGGGCTAGGGCTAGGGCTAGGTCTAGGGTTTGGGTTAGGGTTAGGGTTAGAGTTAGGGCTAGGGCTAGGGTTAGGGTTAGGTTTAGGGTTAGGTCTAGGGCTAGGGCTAGGGATAGGGGTAGGGCTAGGGTTAGGGTTAGGGCTATGGCTAGGGTTAGGGCTAGGTTTAGGGTTAGGGCTAGGGCTTGGGCTAGAGCTAGGGCTAGAGCTAGGGTGAGGGCCAGGGTTAGTGTTAGGGCTTGGGCTAGGGCTAGGGCTAGGGCTCGGGTTAGGGTTAGGGTTAGGGTTAGGGCTAGGGCTAGAGCTAGGACTAGGGCTAGGGTTAGGTTTAGGGTTAGGGCTAGGGTTAGGGTTAGGGTTAGGGTTAGGGTTAGGGTTAGGGCTAGTGCTAGGGGTAGGGTTAAGGCTATGGCAGGGCTAGGGTTAGGGCTAGGGTTAGGGTTAGGGTTAGAGTTAGGGCTAGGGCTAGGGTTAGGGTTAGGTTTAGGGCTAGGGTTAGGGTTAGGGTTAGGGTTAGGGTTAGTGCTAGGGTTAGGGCTAGGGCTAGGGCTAGGGTTAGGGTTAGGGTTATGGCTAGGATTAGTGTTAGGTCTAGGGCTAGGATTAGGGCTAGGGCTAGGGTTAGGGTTAGGGTTAGGGCTAGGGTTAGGGTTAGAGCAAGGGCTCGGTTTATGGGTTAGGTTTAGGGTTAGTGCTAGGGCTAGGGTAGGGTTAGGGTTAGGGCTAGGGTTTGTGTTAATGCTAGGGTTAGGTCTAGGGTTAGGGTTAGGGTTAGGGATAGGGCTAGGGCTAGGGCTAGGGTTAGGGTTAGGGTTAGGGTTAGGGCTAGGGCTAGGGCTAGGGTTAGGGTTAGGGTTAGGGCTAGGTTTAGGGTTAGGGTTATCGCAAGGGCTAGGGCAAGGGTAAGGGCTAGTGTTATGTTTAGGGTTAGGGCTAGGGCTAGGGCTAGGGCTAGGGTTAGGGTTAGGGTTAGGGCTAGGGCTAGGGCTAGGGCTAGATCTAGTGCTTGGGTTAGGGTTAAGGTAAGGGTTAGGGCTAGGGCTAAGTCTATGGCTAGGGCTAGGGCTAGGGTTAGGGTTATGGTTAGGGCTAGGGTTAGGGCTAGGTCTAGGACTAGGGCTAGGTCTAGGGCTGGGGTAAGGGTTAGGGCTAGGGCTAGGGTTATGGCTAGGGCTAGGGTTAGGGTTAGGGTTAGGGTTAGGGCTAGGTCTAGGGTTAGGGTTAGGGTTAGGGTTAGGATTAGGGTTAGGGCTAGGGCTAGGGTTAGGGTTAGGGCTAGGGTTAGGGTTAATGCTAGGGTTAGGGTTAGGTTTAGGGTTAGGGTTAGGGTTAGGACTAGGGCTAGGGTTAGGGTTAGGGTTAGGGTTAGGGTCAGTGTTAGAACTAGGGCTAGGGCTAGGGCTAGGGCCAGGCTTAGGGTTAGGGCTAGGGCTAGGGCTAGGGTTAGGGTTAAGCTTAGGGTTAGGGTTAGGGTTAGGGTTTCTGTTAGGGCTAGGGCTAGGGGTAGGATTAGCGTTAGGGTTAGGGTTAGGGTTAGGGCTAGGGTTAGGGCTAGGATTAGGGCTAGGGCTAGGGTTAGGGTTAGGGCTAGGTCTAGGGCTAGGGCTAGGGTTAGGGTTATGGTTAGGGTTAGGGTTAGAGCTAGGGCTAGGGTTATGGCTAGGTTTAGGGTTAGGGTTAGGGTTAGGGTTAGGGCTAGTTCTAGGGCTAGGGCTAAGGCTAGGGTTAGTGTTAGGGTTAGGGTTAAGGCTAGGGTTAGGGTTAGGGTTAGGTCTACGTCTAGGGCTAGGGCTAGGGCTTGGGCTAGGGCTAGTGTTAGGTTTAGGCTTAGGGCTAGGGCTAGGGTTAGGGTTAGTGTTAGGGCTTTGGCTAGTCCTAGGGCTAGGGTTGGGACTCGAGTTAGGGTTAGGGTTAGGGTTAGTGTTAGGGCTAGGTCTAGGTTTTGGGTTAGGGCTAGGATTAGAGTTAGGGTTAGGGATAGGGCTAGGGCTAGGACTAGGGCTAGGGCTAGTGCTATGGCTATGGCTAGGGCTACGGCTAGGGTTAGGGTTAGGGTTAGGGTTAGGGTTAGGGCTAGGGTTAGGTTTAGGTTTAGGGCTAGGGATAGGGCTAGGGCTAGGTCTAGGTCTAGGGTTAGGGTTAGGGGTAGTGTTAGGGCTAGGGCTAGGGCTAGGGCTAGGGCTAGGGTTAGGGTTAGGGATAGGGCTAGGGCCAGGACTAGGGCTAGGGCTAGGGTTAGGGTTAGGGTTAGGGTAAGGGCTAGGGTTAGGGTTAGGGTTAGGGTTAGGGCTAGGGCTAGGGCTAGGGTTAGGGTTAGGGCTAGGGTTAGGGTTAGGGCTAGGGCTAGGGCTAGGGTTAGGGTTAAGGTTAGGGTTAGGGTTAGGGTTAGGATTAGGGCTAGGGTTAGGGTTAGGTCTACGGCTAGGTCTAGGGCTACGGCTTCGGTTAGGGCTAGGGTTAGGGTTAGGTTTAGGGCTAGGGCTAGGGCTAGGGCTAGGGTTAGGGTTAGGGCTAGGGCTAGGGCTAGGTTATGGTTAATGTAGGGTTAGGGTTACGGTTAGGGCTAGGGCTAGGGCTAGGTGTAGGGTTAGGGTTAGGGTTAGGGTTAGGGTTAGGGTTAGGGTTAGGGTTAGGGCTAGGGCTAGGCCTAGGGCTAGGGCTAGGGTTAGATTTAGGGCTAGGGCTAGGGCTAGGTGTAGGGTTAGGGTTAGGGTTAGGGTTAGGGTTAGGGTTAGGGTTAGGGCTAGGGCTAGGACTAGGGCTAGGGCTAGTGCTATGGCTATGGCTACGGCTACGGCTAGGGTTAGGGTTAGGGTTAGGGTTAGGGTTAGGGCTAGGGTTAGGTTTAGGTTTAGGGCTAGGGATAGGGCTAGGGCTAGGTCTAGGTCTAGGGTTAGGGTTAGGGGTAGTGTTAGGGCTAGGGCTAGGGCTAGGGCTAGGGCTAGGGTTAGGGTTAGGGATAGGGCTAGGGCCAGGACTAGGGCTAGGGCTAGGGTTAGGGTTAGGGTTAGGGTAAGGGCTAGGGTTAGGGTTAGGGTTAGGGTTAGGGTTAGGGCTAGGGCTAGGGCTAGGGTTAGGGTTAGGGCTAGGGTTAGGGTTAGGGCTAGGGCTAGGGCTAGGGTTAGGGTTAAGGTTAGGGTTAGGGTTAGGGTTAGGATTAGGGCTAGGGTTAGGGTTAGGTCTACGGCTAGGGCTAGGGCTACGGCTTCGGTTAGGGCTAGGGTTAGGGTTAGGTTTAGGGCTAGGGCTAGGGCTAGGGCTAGGGTTAGGGTTAGGGCTAGGGCTAGGGCTAGGTTATGGTTAATGTAGGGTTAGGGTTACGGTTAGGGCTAGGGCTAGGGCTAGGTGTAGGGTTAGGGTTAGGGTTAGGGTTAGGGTTAGGGTTAGGGTTAGGGCTAGGGCTAGGCCTAGGGCTAGGGCTAGGGTTAGATTTAGGGCTTGGGCTAGGGCTAGGTTACGGTTAAGGTAGGGTTAGGGTTACGGTTAGGGCTAGGGCTAGGGCTAGGGGTACGGTTAGGGTTAGGGTTAGGGTTAGGGTTAGGGTTAGGGCTAGGGTTAGGGTGAGGGTTAGATTTAGGGTTAGGGCTAGGGCTAGGTCTGGGGCTGGGGCTAGGGCTAGGGTTAGGGCTAGGGTTAGGGTTAGGGTTAGGGCTAGGGCTAGGGCTAGGGCTAGGTCTAGGGTTTGGGTTAGGGTTAGGGTTAGAGTTAGGGCTAGGGCTAGGGTTAGGGTTAGGTTTAGGGTTAGGTCTAGGGCTAGGGCTAGGGATAGGGGTAGGGCTAGGGTTAGGGTTAGGGCTATGGCTAGGGTTAGGGCTAGGTTTAGGGTTAGGGCTAGGGCTTGGGCTAGAGCTAGGGCTAGAGCTAGGGTGAGGGCCAGGGTTAGTGTTAGGGCTTGGGCTAGGGCTAGGGCTAGGGCTCGGGTTAGGGTTAGGGTTAGGGTTAGGGCTAGGGCTAGAGCTAGGACTAGGGCTAGGGTTAGGTTTAGGGTTAGGGCTAGGGTTAGGGTTAGGGTTAGGGTTAGGGTTAGGGTTAGGGCTAGTGCTAGGGGTAGGGTTAAGGCTATGGCAGGGCTAGGGTTAGGGCTAGGGTTAGGGTTAGGGTTAGAGTTAGGGCTAGGGCTAGGGTTAGGGTTAGGTTTAGGGCTAGGGTTAGGGTTAGGGTTAGGGTTAGGGTTAGTGCTAGGGCTAGGGCTAGGGCTAGGGCTAGGGTTAGGGTTAGGGTTATGGCTAGGATTAGTGTTAGGTCTAGGGCTAGGATTAGGGCTAGGGCTAGGGTTAGGGTTAGGGTTAGGGCTAGGGTTAGGGTTAGAGCAAGGGCTCGGTTTATGGGTTAGGTTTAGGGTTAGTGCTAGGGCTAGGGTAGGGTTAGGGTTAGGGCTAGGGTTTGTGTTAATGCTAGGGTTAGGTCTAGGGTTAGGGTTAGGGTTAGGGTTAGGGTTAGGGCTAGGGCTAGGGCTAGGGTTAGGGTTAGGGTTAGGGTTAGGGCTAGGGCTAGGGCTAGGGTTAGGGTTAGGGTTAGGGCTAGGTTTAGGGTTAGGGTTATCGCAAGGGCTAGGGCAAGGGTAAGGGCTAGTGTTATGTTTAGGGTTAGGGCTAGGGCTAGGGCTAGGGCTAGGGTTAGGGTTAGGGTTAGGGCTAGGGCTAGGGCTAGGGCTAGATCTAGTGCTTGGGTTAGGGTTAAGGTAAGGGTTAGGGCTAGGGCTAAGTCTATGGCTAGGGCTAGGGCTAGGGTTAGGGTTATGGTTAGGGCTAGGGTTAGGGCTAGGTCTAGGACTAGGGCTAGGTCTAGGGCTGGGGTAAGGGTTAGGGCTAGGGCTAGGGTTATGGCTAGGGCTAGGGTTAGGGTTAGGGTTAGGGTTAGGGCTAGGTCTAGGGTTAGGGTTAGGGTTAGGGTTAGGATTAGGGTTAGGGCTAGGGCTAGGGTTAGGGTTAGGGTTAGGGCTAGGGTTAGGGTTAATGCTAGGGTTAGGGTTAGGTTTAGGGTTAGGGTTAGGGTTAGGACTAGGGCTAGGGCTACGCCTAGGGATAGGGTTAGGTTTAGGGCTAGGGATAGGGTTAGGGTTAGGGTTAGGGTTAGGGCATAGGGCTAGGT
Source organism: Sylvilagus floridanus (assembly GCA_949820135.1). Lineage (NCBI taxonomy): Eukaryota > Metazoa > Chordata > Mammalia > Lagomorpha > Leporidae > Sylvilagus > Sylvilagus floridanus. The sequence continues at coordinate 22,465 of CATKVR010000007.1, read as the reverse complement.
TTAGGGTTTGGGTTAGTGTTAGGGTTAGGACTAGGGCTAGGGTTAGGGTTATGCTTAGGGCTAGGGCTAGGTCTATGGCTAGGGCTAGGGTTAGGGTTAGGTCTAGGGTAAGGGTTAGGGTTAGGGTTAGGGTTAGGGTTAGTTTTAGGGCTAGGGCTAGGGCTAGGGCTAGGGCTATGCCTAAGGCTAGGCCTAGGGCTAGGGTTAGGGTTAGGGTTAGGGTTAGGGTTAGGGCTAGGGTTAAGTTTAGGGTTAGAGTTAGGGTTAGGTTTAGGGCTAGGGTTAGGGTTAGGGTTAGGGTTAGGGTTAGGGTTAGGGCTAGGGCTAGCGTTAGGGCTAGGGCTAGGTTTAGGGTTAGGGCTAGGGCTAAGGCTTGGGCTAGGGCTAGGGTTAGGTTTAGGGCTAGGGTTAGGGTTAGGGTTAGGGCTAGGGCTAGGGCTAGGGCTAGAGTTAGGTCTAGGGTTAGGGTTAGGGTTAGAGTTAGGGCTAGGGCTAGGGTTAGGGTTAGGTTTAGGGCTAGGGTTAGGGTTAGGGTTACGTTTAGGGCTAGTGCTAGGGCTAGGGCTAGGGCTAGGGCTAGGTTTAGGGTTAGGGTTAGGGCTAGGGTTAGGGTGAGGTCCAGGGCTAGGTTTCGGGTTATGGTTAGGGTTAGGGCTAGGGCAAGTGTTAGGGTTAGGGTTAGGGCTAGGGCTAGGCCTAGGTCTAGGGCTAGGGTTAGGGTTAGGGTTAGCGCTAGGGCTAGGGTTAGGGCAAGGGCTAGGGTTAGGGTTAGGATTAGGGTTAGGGCTAGGGCTAGGGCTAGGGCTAGGGCTAGGGTTAGGGTTAGGGTTATGGCTAGGGTTAGGGTTAGGTCTAGGGCTAGGTTTAGGGCGAGGGCTAGGGTTAGGGTTAGGGTTAGGGCTAGGGTTAGGGTTAGGGCAAGGGCTCGGTTTATGGGTTAGGTTTAGGGTTAGTGCTAGGGCTAGGGTAGGGTTAGGGTTAGGGCTAGGGTTTGGGTTAATGCTAGGGTTAGGTCTAGGGTTAGGGTTAGGGTTAGGGTTAGGGCTAGGGCTAGGGCTAGGGCTAGGGTTAGGGTTAGGGTTAGGGCTAGGGCTAGGGCTAGGGCTAGGGTTAGGTTTACGGTTAGGGTTAGGGCTAGGTTTAGGGTTAGGGTTATGGCAAGGGCTAGGGCAAGGTTTAGGGCTAGTGTTACGTTTAGGGTTAGGGCTAGGGCTAGGGCTAGGGCTAGATCTAGTGCTTGGGTTAGGGTTAAGGTAAGGGTTAGGGCTAGGGCTAAGTCTATGGCTAGGGCTAGGGCTAGGGTTAGGGTTATGGTTAGGGCTAGGGTTAGGGCTAGGTCTAGGACTAGGGCTAGGTCTAGGGCTGGGGTAAGGGTTAGGGCTAGGGCTAGGGTTATGGCTAGGGCTAGGGTTAGGGTTAGGGTTAGGGTTAGGGCTAGGTCTAGGGTTAGGGTTAGGGTTAGGGTTAGGATTAGGGTTAGGGCTAGGGCTAGGGTTAGGGTTAGGGTTAGGGCTAGGGTTAGGGTTAATGCTAGGGTTAGGGTTAGGTTTAGGGTTAGGGTTAGGGTTAGGACTAGGGCTAGGGCTACGCCTAGGGATAGGGTTAGGTTTAGGGCTAGGGATAGGGTTAGGGTTAGGGTTAGGGTTAGGGCATAGGGCTAGGTTTAGGGTTTGGGTTAGTGTTAGGGTTAGGACTAGGGCTAGGGTTAGGGTTATGCTTAGGGCTAGGGCTAGGTCTATGGCTAGGGCTAGGGTTAGGGTTAGGTCTAGGGTAAGGGTTAGGGTTAGGGTTAGGGTTAGGGTTAGTTTTAGGGCTAGGGCTAGGGCTAGGGCTAGGGCTATGCCTAAGGCTAGGCCTAGGGCTAGGGTTAGGGTTAGGGTTAGGGTTAGGGTTAGGGCTAGGGTTAAGTTTAGGGTTAGAGTTAGGGTTAGGTTTAGGGCTAGGGTTAGGGTTAGGGTTAGGGTTAGGGTTAGGGCTAGGGCTAGCGTTAGGGCTAGGGCTAGGTTTAGGGTTAGGGCTAGGGCTAAGGCTTGGGCTAGGGCTAGGGTTAGGTTTAGGGCTAGGGTTAGGGTTAGGGTTAGGGCTAGGGCTAGGGCTAGGGCTAGAGTTAGGTCTAGGGTTAGGGTTAGGGTTAGAGTTAGGGCTAGGGCTAGGGTTAGGGTTAGGTTTAGGGCTAGGGTTAGGGTTAGGGTTACGTTTAGGGCTAGTGCTAGGGCTAGGGCTAGGGCTAGGGCTAGGTTTAGGGTTAGGGTTAGGGCTAGGGTTAGGGTGAGGTCCAGGGCTAGGTTTCGGGTTATGGTTAGGGTTAGGGCTAGGGCAAGTGTTAGGGTTAGGGTTAGGGCTAGGGCTAGGCCTAGGTCTAGGGCTAGGGTTAGGGTTAGGGTTAGCGCTAGGGCTAGGGTTAGGGCAAGGGCTAGGGTTAGGGTTAGGATTAGGGTTAGGGCTAGGGCTAGGGCTAGGGCTAGGGCTAGGGTTAGGGTTAGGGTTATGGCTAGGGTTAGGGTTAGGTCTAGGGCTAGGTTTAGGGCGAGGGCTAGGGTTAGGGTTAGGGTTAGGGCTAGGGTTAGGGTTAGGGCAAGGGCTCGGTTTATGGGTTAGGTTTAGGGTTAGTGCTAGGGCTAGGGTAGGGTTAGGGTTAGGGCTAGGGTTTGGGTTAATGCTAGGGTTAGGTCTAGGGTTAGGGTTAGGGTTAGGGTTAGGGCTAGGGCTAGGGCTAGGGCTAGGGTTAGGGTTAGGGTTAGGGCTAGGGCTAGGGCTAGGGCTAGGGTTAGGTTTACGGTTAGGGTTAGGGCTAGGTTTAGGGTTAGGGTTATGGCAAGGGCTAGGGCAAGGTTTAGGGCTAGTGTTACGTTTAGGGTTAGGGCTAGGGCTAGGGCTAGGGCTAGGGCTAGGGTTAGGGTTAGGGCTAGGGCTAGGGCTAGGGCTAGGGCTAGATCTAGTGCTCGGGTTAGGGTTAAGGTAAGGGTTAGGGCTAGGGCTAGGTCTATGGCTAGGGCTAGGGCTAGGGTTAGGGTTATGTTTAGGGCTAGGGTTAGGGCGAGGGCTAGGACTAGGGCTAGGGCTAGGGCTAGGGTAAGGGTTAGGGCTAGGGCTAGGGCTAGGGTTAGGGTTAGGGTTAGGGTTAGTGCTAGGGCTAGGGCTAGGATTAGGGATAGGGCTAGGGTTAGGGTTAGGGTTATGGCTAGGGTTAGTGTTAGGTCTAGGGCTAGGATTAGGGCTAGGGCTAGGGTTAGGGTTAGGGTTAGGGCTAGGGTAGGGTTAGGGCAGGGGCTCGGTTTAGGGTTAGGTTTAGGGTTAGTGCTAGGGCTAGGGTAGGGTTAGGTTTAGGGCTAGTGTTTGGGTTAATGCTAGGGTTAGGTCTAGGGTTAGGGTTAGGGTTAGTGTTAGGGTTAGGGTTAGGGTTAGGGCTAGGGCTAGGGCTACGCCTAGGGATAGGGTTAGGTTTAGGGCTAGGGATAGGGTTAGGGTTAGGGCTAGGGCTTGGGCTAGAGCTAGGGCTAGAGCTAGGGTGAGGGCCAGGGTTAGGGTTAGGGCTTGGGCTAGGGCTAGGGCTAGGGCTAGGGCTCGGGTTAGGGTTAGGGTTAGGGTTAGGGTTAGGGCTAGGGTTAGGGCTAGGGCTAGGACTAGGGTTAGGGTTAGGTTTAGGGTTAGGCCTATGGGTAGGGCTGGGGCTAGGGCTAGGTCTAGGGTTAGGGTTAGTGTTAGGGTTAGTGCTAGGGCTAGGGTTAGGGCTAGGGCCAGGGTTAGGGTTAGGGTTAGGTTTAGGGCTAGTGCTAGGGGTAGGGTTAAGGCTATGGCTAGGGCTAGGGTTAGGGCTTGGGTTAGGGTTAGGGTTAGAGTTAGGGCTAGGGCTAGGGTTAGGGTTAGGTTTAGGGCTAGGGTTAGGGTTAGGGTTATGGTTAGGGTTAGTGCTAGGGCTAGGGCTAGGGCTAGGGCTAGGGTTAGGGTTAGGGTTATGGCTAGGGTTAGGGTTAGGTCTAGGGCTAGGATTAGGGCTAGGGCTAGGGTTAGGGTTAGGGTTAGGGCTAGGGTTAGGGTTAGGGCAAGGGCTCGGTTTATGGGTTAGGTTTAGGGTTAGTGCTAGGGCTAGGGTAGGGTTAGGGTTAGGGCTAGGGTTTGGGTTAATGCTAGGGTTAGGTCTAGGGTTAGGGTTAGGGTTAGGGTTAGGGTTAGGGCGAGGGCTAGGGCTAGGGCTAGGGTTAGGGTTAGGGTTAGGGTTAGGGCTAGGGCTAGGGCTAGGGCTAGGGTTAGGTTTACGGTTAGGGTTAGGGCTAGGTTTAGGGTTAGGGTTATGGCAAGGGCTAGGGCAAGGTTTAGGGCTAGTGTTACGTTTAGGGTTAGGGCTAGGGCTAGGGTTAGGGTTAGGGTTAGGGTTAGGGTTAGGGTTACGTTTAGGGCTAGTGCTAGGGCTAGGGCTAGGGCTAGGGCTAGGTTTAGGGTTAGGGTTAGGGCTAGGGTTAGGGTTAGGGTTAGGGCTAGGGCTAGGCCTAGGTCTAGGGCTAGGGTTAGGGTTAGGGTTAGGGCTAGGATTAGGGTTAGGTTTAGGGTTAGGGATAGGTCTAGGGCTAGGGCTAGAGCTAGGGCTAGGTCTAGGGTTAGGGTTAGGGCTAGGGCAAGGGCTAGGGCTAGGGCTAGGGTTATGGTTAGGGTTAGGGTTAGGGCTAGGACAAGGGTTAGGGTTAGGGTTATGGCTAGGGCTAGGGCTAGGTTTAGGGCTAGTGTTAGGGTTAGGCTTAGGGCTAGGGCTAGTGTTAGGGTTAGGGATAGGGTTAGGGCTAGGGCTAGGGCTAGGGCTAGGGTTAGGGCTAGGGTTAGGGTTAGGGTTAGGGTTAGGGCTAGGGCTAGGGCTAGGGCTAGGGCTAGGGCTAGGGTTAGGTTTAGGGCTAGGGCTAGGGCTAGGTTACGGTTAAGGTAGAGCTAGGTTTACGGTTAGGGCTAGGGCTAGGGGTAGGGTTAGGGTTAGGGTTAGGGTTAGGGCTAGGGTTAGGGTTAGGGTTAGGGTTAGGGGTAGGACTAGGGCTGTGGCTAGGGCTAGGGCTAGGTTTAGGGTTAGGGCTAGTGCTAGGGCTAGGGCTCGGGTTAGGGTTAGGGTTAGGGTTAGGGTTAGGGTTAGGGCTAGGGTTAGGGTGAGGGTTTGGGTTAGGGTTAGTGTTAGAACTAGGGCTAGGGCTAGGGCTAGGGCCAGGCTTAGGGTTAGGGTTAGGGCTAGGGCTAGGGTTAGGGTTAAGCTTAGGGTTAGGGTTAGGGTTAGGGTTAGGGTTAGGGCTAGGGCTAGGGCTAGGGCTAGGTCTAGGGTTTGGGTTAGGGTTAGGGTTAGAGTTAGGGCTAGGGCTAGGGTTAGGGTTAGGTTTAGGGTTAGGTCTAGGGCTAGGGCTAGGGATAGGGGTAGGGCTAGGGTTAGGGTTAGGGCTATGGCTAGGGTTAGGGCTAGGTTTAGGGTTAGGGCTAGGGCTTGGGCTAGAGCTAGGGCTAGAGCTAGGGTGAGGGCCAGGGTTAGTGTTAGGGCTTGGGCTAGGGCTAGGGCTAGGGCTCGGGTTAGGGTTAGGGTTAGGGTTAGGGCTAGGGCTAGAGCTAGGACTAGGGCTAGGGTTAGGTTTAGGGTTAGGGCTAGGGTTAGGGTTAGGGTTAGGGTTAGGGTTAGGGTTAGGGCTAGTGCTAGGGGTAGGGTTAAGGCTATGGCAGGGCTAGGGTTAGGGCTAGGGTTAGGGTTAGGGTTAGAGTTAGGGCTAGGGCTAGGGTTAGGGTTAGGTTTAGGGCTAGGGTTAGGGTTAGGGTTAGGGTTAGGGTTAGTGCTAGGGCTAGGGCTAGGGCTAGGGCTAGGGTTAGGGTTAGGGTTATGGCTAGGATTAGTGTTAGGTCTAGGGCTAGGATTAGGGCTAGGGCTAGGGTTAGGGTTAGGGTTAGGGCTAGGGTTAGGGTTAGAGCAAGGGCTCGGTTTATGGGTTAGGTTTAGGGTTAGTGCTAGGGCTAGGGTAGGGTTAGGGTTAGGGCTAGGGTTTGTGTTAATGCTAGGGTTAGGTCTAGGGTTAGGGTTAGGGTTAGGGTTAGGGTTAGGGCTAGGGCTAGGGCTAGGGTTAGGGTTAGGGTTAGGGTTAGGGCTAGGGCTAGGGCTCGGGTTAGGGTTAGGGTTAGGGCTAGGTTTAGGGTTAGGGTTATCGCAAGGGCTAGGGCAAGGGTAAGGGCTAGTGTTATGTTTAGGGTTAGGGCTAGGGCTAGGGCTAGGGCTAGGGTTAGGGTTAGGGTTAGGGCTAGGGCTAGGGCTAGGGCTAGATCTAGTGCTTGGGTTAGGGTTAAGGTAAGGGTTAGGGCTAGGGCTAAGTCTATGGCTAGGGCTAGGGCTAGGGTTAGGGTTATGGTTAGGGCTAGGGTTAGGGCTAGGTCTAGGACTAGGGCTAGGTCTAGGGCTGGGGTAAGGGTTAGGGCTAGGGCTAGGGTTATGGCTAGGGCTAGGGTTAGGGTTAGGGTTAGGGTTAGGGCTAGGTCTAGGGTTAGGGTTAGGGTTAGGGTTAGGATTAGGGTTAGGGCTAGGGCTAGGGTTAGGGTTAGGGTTAGGGCTAGGGTTAGGGTTAATGCTAGGGTTAGGGTTAGGTTTAGGGTTAGGGTTAGGGTTAGGACTAGGGCTAGGGCTACGCCTAGGGATAGGGTTAGGTTTAGGGCTAGGGATAGGGTTAGGGTTAGGGTTAGGGTTAGGGCATAGGGCTAGGTTTAGGGTTTGGGTTAGTGTTAGGGTTAGGACTAGGGCTAGGGTTAGGGTTATGCTTAGGGCTAGGGCTAGGTCTATGGCTAGGGCTAGGGTTAGGGTTAGGTCTAGGGTAAGGGTTAGGGTTAGGGTTAGGGTTAGGGTTAGTTTTAGGGCTAGGGCTAGGGCTAGGGCTAGGGATATGCCTAAGGCTAGGCCTAGGGCTAGGGTTAGGGTTAGGGTTAGGGTTAGGGTTAGGGCTAGGGTTAAGTTTAGGGTTAGAGTTAGGGTTAGGTTTAGGGCTAGGGTTAGGGTTAGGGTTAGGGTTAGGGTTAGGGTTAGGGTTAGGGCTAGGGCTAGCGTTAGGGCTAGGGCTAGGTTTAGGTTTAGGGCTAGGGCTAAGGCTTGGGCTAGGGCTAGGGTTAGGTTTAGGGCTAGGGTTAGGGTTAGGGTTAGGGCTAGGGCTAGGTCTAGGGCTAGAGTTAGGTCTAGGGTTAGGGTTAGGGTTAGAGTTAGGGCTAGGGCTAGGGTTAGGGTTAGGTTTAGGGCTAGGGTTAGGGTTAGGGTTACGTTTAGGGCTAGTGCTAGGGCTAGGGCTAGGGCTAGGGCTAGGTTTAGGGTTAGGGTTAGGGCTAGGGTTAGGGTGAGGTCCAGGGCTAGGTTTCGGGTTATGGTTAGGGTTAGGGCTAGGGCAAGTGTTAGGGTTAGGGTTAGGGCTAGGGCTAGGCCTAGGTCTAGGGCTAGGGTTAGGGTTAGGGTTAGCGCTAGGGCTAGGGTTAGGGCAAGGGCTAGGGTTAGGGTTAGGATTAGGGTTAGGGCTAGGGCTAGGGCTAGGGCTAGGGCTAGGGTTAGGGTTAGGGTTATGGCTAGGGTTAGGGTTAGGTCTAGGGCTAGGTTTAGGGCGAGGGCTAGGGTTAGGGTTAGGGTTAGGGCTAGGGTTAGGGTTAGGGCAAGGGCTCGGTTTATGGGTTAGGTTTAGGGTTAGTGCTAGGGCTAGGGTAGGGTTAGGGTTAGGGCTAGGGTTTGGGTTAATGCTAGGGTTAGGTCTAGGGTTAGGGTTAGGGTTAGGGTTAGGGCTAGGGCTAGGGCTAGGGCTAGGGTTAGGGTTAGGGTTAGGGCTAGGGCTAGGGCTAGGGCTAGGGTTAGGTTTACGGTTAGGGTTAGGGCTAGGTTTAGGGTTAGGGTTATGGCAAGGGCTAGGGCAAGGTTTAGGGCTAGTGTTACGTTTAGGGTTAGGGCTAGGGCTAGGGCTAGGGCTAGGGCTAGGGTTAGGGTTAGGGCTAGGGCTAGGGCTAGGGCTAGGGCTAGATCTAGTGCTCGGGTTAGGGTTAAGGTAAGGGTTAGGGCTAGGGCTAGGTCTATGGCTAGGGCTAGGGCTAGGGTTAGGGTTATGTTTAGGGCTAGGGTTAGGGCGAGGGCTAGGACTAGGGCTAGGGCTAGGGCTAGGGTAAGGGTTAGGGCTAGGGCTAGGGCTAGGGTTAGGGTTAGGGTTAGGGTTAGTGCTAGGGCTAGGGCTAGGATTAGGGATAGGGCTAGGGTTAGGGTTAGGGTTATGGCTAGGGTTAGTGTTAGGTCTAGGGCTAGGATTAGGGCTAGGGCTAGGGTTAGGGTTAGGGTTAGGGTTAGGGTAGGGTTAGGGCAGGGGCTCGGTTTAGGGTTAGGTTTAGGGTTAGTGCTAGGGCTAGGGTAGGGTTAGGTTTAGGGCTAGTGTTTGGGTTAATGCTAGGGTTAGGTCTAGGGTTAGGGTTAGGGTTAGTGTTAGGGTTAGGGTTAGGGTTAGGGCTAGGGCTAGGGCTACGCCTAGGGATAGGGTTAGGTTTAGGGCTAGGGATAGGGTTAGGGTTAGGGCTAGGGCTTGGGCTAGAGCTAGGGCTAGAGCTAGGGTGAGGGCCAGGGTTAGGGTTAGGGCTTGGGCTAGGGCTAGGGCTAGGGCTAGGGCTCGGGTTAGGGTTAGGGTTAGGGTTAGGGTTAGGGCTAGGGTTAGGGCTAGGGCTAGGACTAGGGTTAGGGTTAGGTTTAGGGTTAGGCCTATGGGTAGGGCTGGGGCTAGGGCTAGGTCTAGGGTTAGGGTTAGTGTTAGGGTTAGTGCTAGGGCTAAGGTTAGGGCTAGGGCCAGGGTTAGGGTTAGGGTTAGGTTTAGGGCTAGTGCTAGGGGTAGGGTTAAGGCTATGGCTAGGGCTAGGGTTAGGGCTTGGGTTAGGGTTAGGGTTAGAGTTAGGGCTAGGGCTAGGGTTAGGGTTAGGTTTAGGGCTAGGGTTAGGGTTAGGGTTATGGTTAGGGTTAGTGCTAGGGCTAGGGCTAGGGCTAGGGCTAGGGTTAGGGTTAGGGTTATGGCTAGGGTTAGGGTTAGGTCTAGGGCTAGGATTAGGGCTAGGGCTAGGGTTAGGGTTAGGGTTAGGGCTAGGGTTAGGGTTAGGGCAAGGGCTCGGTTTATGGGTTAGGTTTAGGGTTAGTGCTAGGGCTAGGGTAGGGTTAGGGTTAGGGCTAGGGTTTGGGTTAATGCTAGGGTTAGGTCTAGGGTTAGGGTTAGGGTTAGGGTTAGGGTTAGGGCGAGGGCTAGGGCTAGGGCTAGGGTTAGGGTTAGGGTTAGGGTTAGGGCTAGGGCTAGGGCTAGGGCTAGGGTTAGGTTTACGGTTAGGGTTAGGGCTAGGTTTAGGGTTAGGGTTATGGCAAGGGCTAGGGCAAGGTTTAGGGCTAGTGTTACGTTTAGGGTTAGGGCTAGGGCTAGGGTTAGGGTTAGGGTTAGGGTTAGGGTTAGGGTTACGTTTAGGGCTAGTGCTAGGGCTAGGGCTAGGGCTAGGGCTAGGTTTAGGGTTAGGGTTAGGGCTAGGGTTAGGGTTAGGGTTAGGGCTAGGGCTAGGCCTAGGTCTAGGGCTAGGGTTAGGGTTAGGGTTAGGGCTAGGATTAGGGTTAGGTTTAGGGTTAGGGATAGGTCTAGGGCTAGGGCTAGAGCTAGGGCTAGGTCTAGGGTTAGGGTTAGGGCTAGGGCAAGGGCTAGGGCTAGGGCTAGGGTTATGGTTAGGGTTAGGGTTAGGGCTAGGACAAGGGTTAGGGTTAGGGTTATGGCTAGGGCTAGGGCTAGGTTTAGGGCTAGTGTTAGGGTTAGGCTTAGGGCTAGGGCTAGTGTTAGGGTTAGGGATAGGGTTAGGGCTAGTGCTAGGGCTAGGGCTAGGGTTAGGGCTAGGGTTAGGGTTAGGGTTAGGGTTAGGGTTAGGGTTAGGGCTAGGGCTAGGGCTAGGGCTAGGGCTAGGGCTAGGGCTAGGGTTAGGTTTAGGGCTAGGGCTAGGGCTAGGTTACGGTTAAGGTAGAGCTAGGTTTACGGTTAGGGCTAGGGCTAGGTGTAGGGTTAGGGTTAGGGTTAGGGTTAGGGCTAGGGTTAGGGTTAGGGTTAGGGTTAGGGGTAGGACTAGGGCTGTGGCTAGGGCTAGGGCTAGGTTTAGGGTTAGGGCTAGTGCTAGGGCTAGGGCTCGGGTTAGGGTTAGGGTTAGGGTTAGGGTTAGGGTTAGGGCTAGGGTTAGGGTGAGGGTTTGGGTTAGGGTTAGTGTTAGAACTAGGGCTAGGGCTAGGGCTAGGGCCAGGCTTAGGGTTAGGGTTAGGGCTAGGGCTAGGGTTAGGGTTAAGCTTAGGTTTAGGGTTAGGGTTAGGGTTAGTGTTAGGGCTAGGGCTAGGGGTAGGGTTAGCGTTAGGGTTAGGGTTAGTGTTAGGGCTAGGGTTAGGGCTAGGGTTAGGGCTAGGGGTAGGGTTAGGGTTAGGGCTAGGTCTAGGGCTAGGGCTAGGGTTAGGGTTATTGTTTGGGTTAGGGTTAGAGCTAGGGCTAGGGTTATGGCTAGGTTTAGGGTTAGGGTTATGGTTAGGGTTAGGGCTAGTTCTAGGGCTAGTGCTAAGGCTAGGGTTAGTGTTAGGGGTAGGGTTAAGGCTAGGGTTAGGGTTAGGGTTAGGTCTACGTCTAGAGCTAGGGCTAGGGCTAGGGCTAGGGCTAGTGTTAGGTTTAGGCTTAGGGCTAGGGCTAGGGTTAGGGTTAGTGTTAGGGCTAGGGCTAGTCCTAGGGATAGGGTTTTGACTCGAGTTAGGGTTAGGGTTAGGGTTAGTGTTAGGGCTAGGTCTAGGGTTTGGGTTAGGGCTAGGATTAGAGTTAGGGTTATGGATAGGGCTAGGGCTAGGACTAGGGCTATGGCTAGTGCTATGGCTATGGCTAGGGCTAGGGCTAGGGTTAGGGTTAGGGTTAGGGTTAGGGCTAGGTTTAGGTTTAGGTTTAGGGCTAGGGATAGGGCTAGGGCTAGGTCTAGCGCTAGGGATAGGGTTAGGGGTAGTGTTAGGGCTAGGGCTAGGGCTAGGGCTAGGGTTAGGGTTAGGGATAGGGCTAGGGCCAGGGCTAGGGCTAGGGCTAGGGTTAGGGTTAGGGTTAGGGCAAGGGCTAGGGTTAGGGTTAGGGTTAGGGTTAGGGCTAGGGCTAGGTCTAGGGTTAGGGTTAGGGCTAGGGTTAGGGTTAGGGCTAGGTCTAGGGCTAGGGTTAGGGTTAAGGTTAGGGTTAGGGTTAGGGTTAGGATTAGGGCTAGGGTTAGGGTTAGGTCTACGGCTAGGGCTACGGCTAGGGCTTCGGTTAGGGCTAGGGTTAGGGTTAGGTTTAGGGCTAGGGCTAGGGCTAGGGCTAGGGCTAGGGTTAGGGTTAGGGTTAGGGTTAGGGTTAGGGTTAGGGTTAGGGCTAGGGTTAGGGTTAGGGTTAGGGCTAGGGCTAGGGCTAGGGCTAGGCCTAGGGTTAGGGTTAGGGTTAGGGTTAGGGCTAGGGCTAGGCCTAGGGCTAGGGCTAGGGTTAGATTTAGGGCTTGGGCTAGGGCTAGGTTACGGTTAAGGTAGGGTTAGGGTTACGGTTAGGGCTAGGGCTAGGGCTAGGGGTACGGTTAGGGTTAGGGTTAGGGTTAGGGTTAGGGTTAGGGTTAGGGCTAGTGTTAGGGTGAGGGTTAGATTTAGGGTTAGGGCTAGGGCTAGGGCTGGGGCTGGGGCTAGGGCTAGGGTTAGGGTTAGGGTTAGGGTTAGGGCTAGGGCTAGGGCTAGGGCTAGGGCTCGGGTTAGGGTTAGGGTTAGGGTTAGGGTTAGGGCTAGGGCTAGGGCCAGGGCTAGGGCTAGGGCTAGGGCTAGGGCTAGGGTTAGGGTTAGGGCTAGGGCTAGGGCTAGGGTTAGGGTTAAGCTTAGGGTTAGGGTTAGGGTTAGGTTTAGTGTTAGTGCTAGGGCTAGGGGTAGGGTTAGCGTTAGGGTTAGGTTTAGGGTTAGGGCTAGGGTTAGGGTTAGGGTTAGCATTAGGGTTTGGGCTAGGCCAAGGGCTACGGCTAGGGCTAGGGTTAGGGTTAGGGTTAGGGTTAGGGCTAGGATTAGGGCTAGGGCTAGGGTTAGGGTTAGGGCTAGGTCTAGTTCTAGGGCTAGGGTTAGGATTAGGGTTAGGGATAGGGCTAGGGTTTGGGCTAGGGTTAGGTTTAGGTTTAGGGCTAGGGATAGGGCTAGGGCTAGGTCTAAGGCTAGGGTTGGGATTAGGGTAGGGATAGGGCTAGGGTTAGGGCTAGGGTTAGGTTTAGGGTTATGGCTAGGGATAGGGCTAAGTCTAGTGCTAGGGCTAGGGTTAGAGTTAGGGCTAGGTCTAGGGCTAGGGTTAGGGTTAGGGTTAGGGCTAGGGCTAGGGCTAGAGTTAGTGTTAGGGTAGTGTTAGGGCTAGGGCTAGGCCTAGAGCTAGGTCTAGGACTCGGGTTAGGGTTAGGGTTAGGGTTAGTGTTAGGGCTAGGGCTAGGGTTTGGTTT